>WSYH01000678.1:100343-176664 GCA_036426205.1 Ascaphus truei | reverse complement strand
TCTGCGTGTCTCTCTCTCTCTCTCTCTCTGCGTGTCTCTCTCTCTCTGCGTGTCTCTCTCTCTCTCTCTGCGTGTCTCTCTCTCTCTGCGTGTCTCTCTCTCTCTATCTCCGTCTCTCTCTCTCTCTGCGTGTGTCTCTCTCTCTCTCTCTCCGTGCCTCTTTCTGTCTGTTTTGCCGTCTCTCTCTGTTTCTCTCTCTCGCCCCCGATTTTAAAATGGGGTTATTAAGGTATACAGGGATAAGTTGCGTGCCCTTAGGAACCTCTAAGCAGATCTTGCACTAGAGTATGTATCCCAGTTCACCAACATCTCTAAGATTTTGCTACGATTTCTGTGAGAACGGGAAATATTGAATAGAGCTGTGCTCTGCAAATATTAACCTGTTTGCATGAAATGTAATTATCCGTGTACATAAAAGAAAAGAATTAACAAATTCTCCACTAAATTGAATAATTAATGAACAGAAAGTGGACATCATAAGTTTGCTGACAGAAAGGTTACATGTAATCTGAATTGGGGTGACCCAGCCTGCTTCCTTAGAGGAATTACAGAATAATTATGTTAATATGCAATTATCACCTCATTTCTTCTGTAGTAACCTCAAGATGTAGTGTAGTAAGGGTGTTATAGCAAGTGCTGATAGTTTGCAAAAATACTGATGTTGGAAATGTTGTAGACGATAAGAATAGCTCGAGGCATTTAAGTGATCTGTCAGTTTGAAGGAAGCTCTGACCTTTGTTGCTTTACTTAATGCTTGCTGTATGTCGGCTTTTGCAGCATAAATCAACAGCTACCATATGTAATATGTATGTCATATGCTAAAGATTGCAATTAGATTACCATTATGTTTTTCATTGTAGGCTGCACATGTTACATTGGCATTATCCCTATTACATGTTTGAGTTACCACTTCTTTCTTTTTTTCTTCTAAAGCCTACTATGTAAAAAAAAAACGTATGAATTTAGTTGAAAGCACGAAAAGGCTTGACTGATAAATCAACAAAAATCAAATGCATTAAAATATATACTGAACTACTAATACGTTAAAAGGTGACGTTCCTGGTACGACCAAGTTGAACTAATGTGTGGTAGTTTAGTAGGTCAGAAATAAGTAATACTAATGTGCCCCAATCTCTGCCTAATATCTCACTTGCCTTTTGGTTATTTGACATGCAAGGGATGTAAATTAACCTAATTGCCTCATAATTGGGTTGGATAAGATTAGACAATACTCATCCCTTTCTCCTGTGATATGTGACTAAAAGGGAACACTTGCAGACAAAAAAATGTATATGTATTTTTGCTTCTTTTCAAATTGACATCACAGCCGGGTTAAATTAGTCCTGTGAGGGGATGCACCAGTAATTACAATTGTGCAGTAGTCACTTCTCAATGAAGGCTTCTAAACATCTACATTTTGTCATTCTTAATAGGAGTGGCAGGTTTTCTTGGTTCAACCTTGATAGAAATGTATTTTCAAGCAAATATGCTATTCCTATAGTTTGTCACCCTGCTGTTAAGGGGTACCAGAGAAGTTGTGTTAAATGGGAAGCGTCTGTTCTTTCTCTAAACCCCTAACACTAGAACAGATGGATGGAGCATGTAAAGTTTTACCTCTGAGGTGGTAACAGTGAAGCCACTCATTAACACTGAATTTACCACTTCGTTAGCAACGTTGCTTCCTGTTGAGAAACGCTAATCTGGAATCTCAAATGGAGTGAGCATACATTTGTCTACCTCTGGTTTATAATAAATTGAGGTATGAAAGCTTTCACTTGACACAAGTTATGTTCCCATGAGATATTGTGGATTTTATTTTTCATACTTTGTATCTGTTTTTGTGAATTATTGAAATAGATGGTAATAAATCCTTGTTTTTTTATTTTTTATTATTCTATGCACTGTATACAGTATTGCCCATTGTTACTCGTGTAAGTAATGCAGTGTCCTGCTGAGTGCTGCTTTAGCACCATTTTGGGGTGCTAAAATTGAATATGATCTTATTTTTGTCACCGTGGAAACATGCCTGTAGCAGACCGTGGAGAATTCTGAAATATCCAGGGGACACAGGCAATAAATGGATTTTTTTGTGTATAGTTAGCACATTTAATTAGGACTATGTTGTAAATATAGTTATTCAGAGCATCATCCTGAGAAGTGTGTTTCCGTTTTATACCCAAAGATAAATGACCCTTAAAACTAGTAATCTTTATATAAGCATGTTGCTTTTAGAAGGAGGAAAAACAAGGTGTTTAGGGACTGGCTTTTCACTTATAGAAGTTTTAGAATAAGGACCATAGCTACATATTGGCCAAATAAGGGCTGATTACATAACTAGAATATTGTTTTATTATTTGGAAATGTTAGGGTCTTTGTAACTAGCAAGTGCTAAAATATACTTTAGTTTTAAAGATCCATTTGATCAATTCTTCCAGTAAACAAAAGTGCTTTAATCCTTGAATGTGTTTTCCTCTTGGGGCATATTTGTCTGTAGATTGCTTGTCAGGAATTTAGTAGACATAAAATGAGTACAATTTAGCTTATTCTCTTTTTTATTTTTAGAATACGTTTGTTTAATGGGAAGACTAACAATATGGAGGAGTCCCAGATAATTGCTGACCGTACTGGTGCTAAAGAATGCCTCAAAGACGACACCAATTTCAACTCTGTTGTGGAAAATGTAGTATTTAAGAATATAGAAGAGAGTCCGACATCTTTTCAGAAAAATAATACATTGACTGTGCCTGAAGAGTCAAGGGACAGATCTGAAAAAGCTTTAAGCAGAGTCCAGCCTACCCTATTTATACACGCTGATGCTCCCACTGTCTCTAGTGAGGACCATACCTTGCCTAAAGGAACTTCTATTAATGGACCAGTTGCACATGCCTTAACTAAGACTTCCATCGTGAATAAAGGCAGTGTTACATTAACCACAGAACAACCTGTGGGTCAGCAAACAGATTTGTGCTCAACTTTGAAGGTGGTGTATGATCTTCAGAGGTCTACAAAGAACACTGTACAGATGTCAAATCAACAAGTTTTATTTTTGTTACCTGATGTAGCACATGCCAAGAAAGAACCCCATTCCATTCTAAACCTTCCTACCTCCTCTTCTGTTGGTTGTGAGACATCTAATGAGAATAGTTTCATGTTGGATAGCACTTTAATAGGACCAGTAGATGTGTGTGAAGATGGAAAACATTTACCAGTCAACGAGGTATGTAACAAGACACAAAGTTTCTGCGTTACAGATTATTATAGAGCAAGACAATATACAAATTTGGATACTAAGAAAGAACTTATGAATGATGAAAAAGCAATAGAAGAGTCTGAAAATAACTGTGTTGTAAGGGTAGAAAAAAAGAGAAAGCGTAAAATGGATGGTAGTAAGATAACGCGTTGCTTTTCAGAAGATGCTTATAGTGATGTAAATTATGTTTCCAAGAAATCAAAGTTATTAAATGTAGATATGATGAATCAGAGTGATGAAGAGCAAGTGCTTGTGCCACACAAATATGAATTAACAAAGGTCAAGTCTGAATCTGCTCTTGATGAATCGGAAGAAGCTCTTCCAAAAGAAGCTGTAGAAGCTATCAAACATTTTATGTATAGTCCAGTTTGTGACTTTTCTGGTGAAACATTACCTGTTCACGTCAGCTCTTTTTTTTCGAATAATTTACAAAATAAATGTGATTCTCAGTCACCACCAACTTGCACTAGTGATCAAGAGCCATCATTTTATCCCTGCACAAAGTGCAATGTGAATTTTAGGGAGAAGAAACACCTTCATAGGCACATGATGTATCATTTGGATGGGAATAATCACTTTCGGCATCTTAATGTTCCACGGCCGTATGCCTGTAGGGAATGTGGGAGGACATTTAGAGACCGTAACTCACTACTTAAACATATGATTATTCACCAGGAAAGAAGACAGAAACTGATGGAGGAAATCCGTGAATTGAAAGAACTTCAGGATGAAGGTAGAAGTGCACGATTGCAATGTCCACAGTGTGTATTTGGAACCAACTGTCCAAAGACTTTTGTGCAGCATGCCAAAACCCATGAGAAGGACAAAAGATACTACTGTTGTGATCAGTGCAATTTTATGGCCGTTACTGAAAATGAATTGGAGTGCCACAGAGGTATTGCTCATGGGGCAGTAGTAAAATGTTCAATTCTAACTACAGATATATCCCAGAGGAAAGTTCAGAAAAAGACCTCTGTGAAAAATCCCCTTTTTCTTTCGTCCAAAAAGTCTGCAACCTATGTTTGTAAGATGTGTCCTTTTACTACATCTGCCCGAAATATTTTAAGGAAACACATGGAATATTTACATCCATCATCTTCCATGGATCAGTTTAATGGTCCTCTTCTACTTAAAAGAGAGAATTTCACTGATCATGAACTTCTAGATATTGGTAGGGAAACTAAACCGTTCATGAAACCATCCTCTTCGTTTCCAAAGAATTCGGTTTTAAAACAGGATATGAGAAGACAATATGTTTCCACGTCTCAAATGAACAGTTTTGCAAAGTTTCATAGAAAACACAAGATACAAAAAGCTAGGAAAAGTGCTGCACAAACTATAGTCTGCAGTCCTTCCATTTCCCCAAACAAAGCCCTTCTGTTCACTAGCAATGACCAAAAACATAGATATTTTCAGCAAATGACAAAGCAAAAAGATGCCAGGGCGAATAATTCTTACAGATACGGCCAGAAATGGGATAGCTACAAAATGATAAAAAAATCCAATGATCTTTACCCACTAAATTTTAAAAAAGATGACGAGACTGCAAATTCTTTACACTTGCTTTCAACACAAGGCAACCTCCCAAATGATTGCTTAATCATGGATCCCGAGAATCTCCATACAGGAAGATTTGTTGGTTTTAAAGATCATAGACGGGCAGCTGTAAAAAGGGTGCTTAAATCGGAAATCGAACGCCCAGTCACAGAAGAAGATTTCGATTGTTATCCTGACTTTCTTCATAAAATGACTTTTGTTGTACTTAAGAAACTTAATTCATCTGAGAAAAAAGAGGATTATGATTCATGGGACAATGGTGAACTTTGCGATTTTAACACAGAATCAGCTGATGACACCTACAGTAATCCAACAAAACAAAATATGTATCCAATATTCAAAGGAAAAGATCACAGACCTGGTGATGAATCCAGTTTGCATTATAATACCAGTGATGGTTTTTACTTTGAGTATTATGAAGATGGTGACGGAGATAACCCGTTTTTACATGAAATACCTGGTGCTGAGCATATGGAAAATGCACACTCTGCATTGCCAAGCCACAATTCTATATTTCACTGGAGTGATTTGTCCCTTGAAAAAAAGTCCTGTCCTTATTGCCCTGCAACCTTCGAAACTGGGGTTGGATTGTCTAATCATGTTCGTGGACATCTTCACAGAGCAGGGTTAACTTATGAAGCACGACATGTGGTGTCACCAGAACAAATTGCAACTAGTGATAAAATGCAGCACTTCAAGAGAACTGGAACCCCAACAAAACGAGTAAGAAAAGGTAAGATTTAAACTTGGCCTCATCTGAGACTTTACACTACTGTCGATCCCACCAGTATTGCAAGACATGCAGTGTACAGTATATAGTATATGTAAAATATTTAATATATATATTTATGTACAAACACTCTATCCGAAAACCTTTTTTTAATTGTGGTGGATGTACCACATTAGAAGAATAAACATGTTTATAATTGTTGCCATTCCTGTGTACCTTCTATAAAAAGTGTGAACTGTCAATGAACCTGCAATGGTTTTTGTGTGGGCGTTAGATGTAGATTAATTCTGATCTGACACACTCTGAACTGCAATAGCTATTGCTTGAAATTTTCTAATTACAGTTTGGGATATAGAGAAGGCGCATGATAAAAGTACTCCTAAACTGGGAACAAAAAATAGGGGTATAAAGCTAGGTTGCTCTTGCTACTTTGTGATGGGCATCATTTTGTATAAAATGATCTTGTAACTTTTTTTTTTTTTTTTGCAGTAATAGAGAAATCTGAAAGTCCTTCTGAACACATGTGTACTCTTTGTGGAGGCTGGTTTGATACTAAAATTGGATTATCAAATCATGTTAGGGGCCACCTGAAAAGACTTGGAAAAACCAAGTGGGATGCACACAAATCGCCTATCTGTGTTCTTAATGAAATGTTGCAAAATGAAGAAAAGTATGAACAAATCCTGAAAGCACTGAGTAGCAGGCGTATTATTCACAGACCATTTGTAGCACAGAAACCTTCAAGTGACGACTCTTTAACACCAAATGCTGTACCTCTCGAAGCACACCGTAATGGCCTAAAGACTGAAACTGTATCTGAGCAAATGTTGCAAGAAGGGCTGCATTTACCAAACCAATGTGACGAGGCAAACATGCATGTTAAAAGAAGAAATCAGCCCCTTTCATTAATAGAACTTCTTAAAGTGAAAAGATCAGATGAAGAAAAGAATGCAGAAACTTCCCCTCAAAAGGTCAATCAAACTGCAAGAAAGAGGTTTGTTCAGAAATGCCTTCTTCCACTAAATGAAGACTGTTCTCTGATGTACCATCCACATAAAATGTTTGACTTTGCTATGCAGTCAGGTAAGACCATATTTAATACATTTGTAAGTTTGCCGTGTGCTCTTTTTAGGAGCAGAGTCAGTAAAATGAACTAAATATGACAATCTTGCATTTCAACTCAGTTCCATTATTATGAAGTTTGTGACCTTAACTATTGCTTCAGTGGTTTTGTTAAACCTACAGATGCGCCGACGAGTATTCTAAAACTTGCCTTGAAAATCTGGGGCAAATCTGGGGCTATCACCAACATGACTCTGGTACATGCTGGGTACATGCTGCAACAGACTCTGGTACATTCTGGGTACATGCTGCAACATTTCAGTGACATTTCTGCAGAGACTAATGGCCCTTTGGATTAACACAGCAGGGGTCCCTGGCAGTCCCATTCAGTTTGAATGGGACTGCCAGGGACCCCCGCTGTTAATCCGATGGGCCATTAGTCTGTCTGCAGAAATGTCACTGGAATGTTGCAGCATGTTCCCAGCATGTACCCAGCATGTACCCGGGTCTTGCTGGTGATTGCCCCAGGTTTGTTTATGAATACTCGTCGGCACTACAGTATATAGTCATGGTAACATTGATGCGACAACGCTAAAGTAGATATTTTTTTTTTTTTAATGAAATTATTCATTTGTGTTTACATATTTTTTTTTTCAAAGATGTGTAAAAGAAGGAAGGAAATAAGATGGTATGCTATGATTTTGAAAGATGTAAACTTTTTGTATCGTTTTATCAGTTTGAGTTTTTGTTCATGGTTTTTTTTCTTCCTGGGATAAGAAGACTAGTTTGTTGATCATTTACTTAACACAAAGATTTTTGCAAGAAACTTCAAATCATTAACTTTCATTATTGGTTACGCATCCAGAGTAATGAACATAAAATGCACTGAATAAAATGTTTTGTCTAACAGCTGTTTGCTGGTGTGTTTTACCACCTTTTCTCCCAGCCTTCATCAGCAATCTAATTTAGTACTGAGCCTTTTTACAGTCTTGTGGGTAAAACACTTTAATTACCACTTTGTCAACTAGACTTTTAATTCTGCTCAGGAACATGGAAAGCTTTGAAGGTTTCCTATACAATGTTACAGTAGAAGTCATACTAGATTAAATACAACATTGTAGCAAACAAGAATCCCAATAAAAAAAAATGGAAGGTGTTCAATTCACCAAGTGTTGTGATCTCTGCTCCCTTAATAATTGTCATTATTATTCCTTGCATAGCTGAGCCACATACATTGGATCAAAATGAACATACGTGTGGAACTCATCATTACCATATACAAATGTTTCTTTTTTTCCCCAAACTAAGATTTAGGTGATGCATAAATGTGGTGTTTTTGAGGAGACCTGGATTTTAGATTTCTTTTGACTGTTAGGTATGTCTGCGAAGCTTAGGACCTGTGTGCATTGCAATACAACGTTTTCAAGTGCTGTTAGCCTGTCTAACCATATGCGCGCTTATGCACGGAAGAAGAGTGCTGGACTTTTGACTGGAACAGGTATGTCTGTTGTCTTTCAAAGCAAGACATTATGCCATTCTATCCCAGGCACAGCACTTGAATTGCAACACTGAAATCTCCATCCTTTTCTTTAATCCCAATAGTAATAAGCCATTTTTATTTTTTTTACAATTTACAACAATTAGAGCAACAGGTAAAACCTGTGAAGTTACTAAAATCTTATGAATAGATCTATTTATACTATGCTAACTAGTCTATAAAATGTCTCCATTGTCTCGTCATCACTTGAGTCCTATAAAGTGACTTTCAATAAATGTACTGTTATTCAACTTAATCCCTTCCAATCAGCCACTGAATGTTTTCATGTTCATAGTGTAATTTATTTTTCCTTTGGGAAATTCAGTTGCATGTTTTCCATAAACAAAGCACACTTGTGTACATCTATCTTTTTCAGACCATAATGTTGCACTAAAATAGATTCCATGTTGAATGTGAGCTGTTAAACATGTTTTGTTGTGTTAAAGCTAAATCGTGCACGCTCATTACTTTTTGTTTTAGCCGTTCAATACAAAATACACCTTAACGTAACTTTCCCACGTACTCAGTTCAATTGTCTTTTATTGTCTGCATTATGACCACTAAATTAATAGTTGGATTATACTGGGGGGAGGGGTGGTGTTATACAATATATTGTGTGTATATATCTCTGAATATATATGTGTGTGTATATATATATATATATATATATATATATATATATATATATATATATGTATATATATGTATATATATGTATATATGTATATATATGTATATATATATGTCAATAAGAGTGTTACTGAGCGTGGCCAATGTATACAAACAAAAGACGGGTGCCCAATGCTACATTCAATTGACAAAACATATAAAGTAATAAGTATTATTAACACTTCAATAATAATATTTACTTGGTTATTTAGTTAAACCCTTCGGCCAAAATGTCATAAGCCTGCATACCAACGTCAAGGTATAACCAAAATGAATGCAGGTCGTAACACTAAACTGTGAACCCTTCCTTTTACCTCTGAGGGGAAACATATATATGTATATGTATGTGTGTATGTATTTATATATGTGTATATATTACATGATTGCTGCCACCAACTCTGTTTAAAGCAGTAATCCAAGCACCTCAAAAAAACTACTTTTCGGTGGTTTTTAATATATGCAGCCTTTGATTACCTTTATTGAAAACGTATTACCTAAGCTGCCGATTGATTAGTTCTCCTGTGATCGATCAGCAAAAATCCCGCTTCCCAATGTTCACTAAGTGGCTGCCTTTCATTCAAGTCAATCCTTCAGTCAGTGTAACTCAGCCGCTACAATGTATTCTTCTATAATGAAGGTAACATTATCTAGTGTTACAGTTTACAGCTCAAACTGCTGGGAATATTGGCAATAAATTATCACAAACAGGGAAGTATTACAAAGATCTTGCTGTGCTGGGGGGTGTACTAAGCCTGTAATAGAACTCAAAGTATACTCAGTAAAAATGGCATTAAGAGTTGAATTTTAAAATAAAAAAAAAGGTAGCAAGTAAAAAAAAACACAAGTACGATATTGCTTGGATTGCTCCTTTAATAGGAATTGCTGCAAAGTTCTTCACTTGTCACAGTGAGCACATTTGTAACCAAGGTGTCTTGTACACAAATCCTTATTTTTGCTACATTTTTATTTTAGCGCAGCATATAGGGGGCCTATGATTTGAGCGGTATCTAAACGGATCTTAAATGTTGATCATTTGGAAAGACGTGGTGCCGAGTTATTTTTTTTTTTCCTCTAAAATTTTGTAGTAGCAAGTACACGTATTTAAAATGTGATTGAATCCATAAATGGCAACTGTTCAGCATGTAACTTGTGTATATGGGCTGATGCTTAACACTTTGTATACTAGTATTTGATTGCAAGCAAAAGAAGTCGAGATCACGATCTGGAAGTAAGAAGAAGGTGCTGTCCTTGCCACACAGTGCTGAGGAAGTTTACATCCTAAGATGCAGGTACATTACTTCCACATTTGTAACTGAATCACAGCTTGTACTGTGGGTTAGTTCAGGGGTGAGCAAACTTTTTATGCCGAGCCCCCCTTTTCATCCATAAAAATTTTCGGGCCCCCCCTGCCGGATGTAATCAAAATCACATGAAAAAAAAACCTTAACAGCTCACGCTTGCAAAATTAGGCTGCGTCAACGCTGCCGCTGAGAGTGGTGACATCACCAACTCTCCATGCATGAGCACAGGGAGTCCTGCATAATTTTGGAAGCACGAGCTGGAGTGGGGGGGGGGAGGGAGGTGGATCGGGGCTATTTTTGTGTGTGTGCCGTGTGCATTGACTTCTGCTGAGCACGCTTCAAAGTCAATTTTGTTTCTCCCCAAGCGTCAAGCAATACTTTTAGGGGGGCATTCATCCACCTCTTTGCTACCTCCCTTCCCTCTCCCCTCCTTCCCCCCCCCCCCCCCTTCCCCTCCCTACTCTTTGGCTTGCTATCCCCAGTGTCATCCAAACGCCTACATACAGTATTATTATTTTTTTTCCGTTTTCAATGTTGTGTTTTCACTTTTTTTTTTTTTTTACACATTTCTGTACATTCATAGTATGATTGATATAGTGGCAGCCTACCCTTTCACTTGCAGTTGATCGCAGCGAAGCAGGTTGCGAGCGGAGGAGAGCAGGAACACAGCGCTATTGCAGGGCAGACACCGGGAGGGGCGTTTGACTTCACCGTGCTCAAGCGTGCTCCTCCCCGTACCTCTGAAGCCCCCGCGCCTGTGCACACACACCATCACGTGGCCACCACCTGCACTATCCTGTTCGGCCCCCCGCGCACATCTTCGGCTGCCCGCCCGCGCACATCATCTTGGCCGCCTGCGCACAGCTTTTTCGGCCTCCCGTGCACATTGTGTGTGCCGGCCCGCGCACCCAGGTTTCGCTGCATGCCGCCTGCGCCCCCCTAAATAATCTTGCGCCCTCTTGCCCCCCCCAGTTTGCGCACCACTGCGATTCAATCACAACACACACATACTCGATCACAACACACACACACACACAATCACAACACACACACACACACATACAATCAATCACAACACACAATCACAACCAGCACAGACACCACACACTCAATCACAACCAACACAGGCGCAAAACATAATCATAAGTCACACACTTTCACCTGGGGGGGAAGGGCATTTTCCGATCCCCCTTAGTGCCCCCACACAGCCCGCCCCCCTAAATAATCTTGCGCCCCCCAGTTTGCGCACCGCTGGGTTAGTTTATAAAAATGACTGTTCTATGTATATTATATGGTGGTTTTTTTTGTTTGTTTGTTTTTTATGCTTGTCAACTAAATGAATGAATTTGAAAAAAAAAGAATTTCTCTTTAGTATATATTCATTTTTTTTCTTTAATTTTAGAAGTAACTTTTTTCTCTTAGCTAATGCTTTGGTGATTCTTATTGTCCTCGTTCTTACTGATCGTGTGTGACCCAGCACCGATTTTCTTAAACGGAAAGTTGAGTAGTTTGTTTGGAAAGTTGAGTAGTTTGTTTACAGCTGCCTAATGAGATGGCTTGACTTGGTTTTATTTAATTAATATTGATTTGTTCTATATCAAGGAACTGCCCACTCTCTAACTTACATCAAACATTGTACCTTACCATAGTGGTCATTTAACACCTTGAGTACTGCATGCTTACTCATTTATTAACAAATGTCACCTTAGACTACTGGAGCAGCATTTCTTTTAACTACATCAACACAAATATTCTGCATTAGTGGTTTAGTTGTCATTGTGTTTTATATTTAAAAAAAATGAAATAATAAATGTAACTTGCTCTGTGTTCTTACAACAGGTTTTGCGGACTAGTCTTTCGTGGTCCTCTTTCCGTGCAGGAAGATTGGATAAAGCACTTGCAACGTCACATTGTCAATGCTAATCTTCCACGGACTGGCGCTGGTATGGTCGAAGTGGAATCGCTGTTAAAAAAGCCTCCCTCGATCACTGAAACGTCTTTGTCTATACTAATGGCAGAAGCAGCAACATAGAAGCAATTCTAATATGAAGCAACACAAAATACATTTGAATTGGATGTACATTGGAACGGTTCCACTTTTTTCTTTTTTTTAAGAAACAGTTGCTAACTTTTTGTTTATAATACAAAGGACAAAATAAATACTGATTTGCCGAAACATTAAAACGAACTGAATCTTTTAAGTTACAGTAAGTGGTCTTTTATGAGGTTGAACCTGCTTTTAGGTTTTTGTTGGTTATATGCTGTGTTTAATAGAACACAATCATTGCATATAAACAAACATTTTAAAATTGTTACACAAGATTTTAGTCAGAACATGTTCATGGTCAGTAGGACTTCAGAATTAGGCATCCATATTTCCAAAAAACAAAGCCTTGGATGTTGACATAAAATTATTTTGTTTCTATGGCGTTTTTCTATACCAACGACAGATACTCAAAATGTATTCTTTAATTTAGGGCATTAAGTATTACCATGTACAACAAAGTTCAGAAGACTGTTTCAATCGAATAGGGCAATCAGTACTATTCTATATAGATGTATGTGTTTTTTATTACACAGAGGCTTTTTGTACTAAAAAGTGGATGGCGACTTGTTTAACAAATATTTCTGAAAGTGTATATAGTACTAGAAATTATTTGTTGTAAGGAAATATTCTCTATTTCAATTGCATTTCTCACTAACTGGCGCATCCATGCTACCTCCTACTTTGTCAACAAAGATGTATTTACCCAATGACATTTCTTATGTAGATTTTGAGCAAACTATTGTTTATAACAAAAATGTCACTTGCTAATGTTATTCATTTCTGTTTCAACGTTTTACCTTAGTCCGTTTGCTTACATGATAGTTTGCCTACTTAGTACTTTATTAAACACTTTTCTGTACAAATAGATTTCTCACCACACTGTTTAAAAGTGTTCTCATTTTCAGTTTGGCTCCACATTTGATCATTTTAGCAACAAAAATTAATATTTCAACATGAGAATGTTTACAATTGAAATTTTAGAACTCGTTTTGGATGTGATTGTGTATGAAAATTGTGTAACACTATGCTCATGCAAAGGGTCTAATTACAGAAATATTGAAATAAATGTGTTGTGAGGATGGAATTTGTGGTGCCAGTGTCTTGGTAAAAACAGGCTTTTAAGCTGCAGCTTCGTACCCACAAACTTAAGCAAAAAATACTAAATTGTATTAAGTGTTCAAAACAACGGCTGCAAATTCTTTCGGGTTTGATTCTTTTTCCAGCTTACTGGTTTTTGGTAATTCAAGGGGTGAGGGGGATGTACGCCTTTCCAAAATCATTTTCAGCAAGTGTCTTGGCGAGAGATGTTCATTTCCCATGTAATTCCTTAGGCTATTTCTAATGGCCATTTTTATTATTATTTTTTCCATTGTGAAACCGAAGTGATTCTCTGTTTACATTTCAAAGGGTAATATGAGCAGCCGAGCTACATGTGCTATGGGGGAATATAGTCATTACTGTATATGATGAGGGCTCTAATGTAACTGGAGCTGCAGCTTCCCTCCTTGCTTCAAAGTGGCAATGTGGCTAAGTTTCTGTAAAACCTCTCCTGGAAATGTCCTATTGGCAGGAATTTTTAGAAGTCTCTACAAATATTTTCATGATATGAAGTTTACCTGTTACATGGCTATTTTCCATTGTTTAAATCAGGGGCAGCGCAAACTTTTCAGTCTGCGCCCCCTGGCTGTACTCCCTCCGGCTCGCGCCCCCACCCACCCTCGTTGCCTTGTCTCCGGCGTCAGATGACGTGATACCATGGCAACGCGACGTCACGGGACTCTCGCTGCATTTTTCATGGTGATTCGTCGCTTGAGACAAGGTAAGGGAAGTTACAGAGGCCTCTCGCGATCCCGGGAATTTAATTTAAATGCCTTGGGGAAGAGCGTGGGGCCTCTGTAAATGTCGCGCCCTCCCATGATAATCTTGCGCACCCCTAGTTTAAATAACACTTTTTAGGAACATTGAAATTCATATCTCTGGAAAAAAGTAAGAAAGGTTTTTTTTCTTGAGTAGATCGAAGAGTCCTGGATCTCAACAATTTTCTTCATTGGCAAGGGTCGAGGTTGATGATCACCATCAGTTCCAAAGATATGAATACTTTAGTTGGTCCTGTTACTGAGGAAATGGTCATCTCCCCTGTGACATCAAAAGAAACGTAATGCAGCTCCATTACTTGCTGTGTTATCAGAAAAGAAATAGAAGAACGTGTCAAGTACTCTGGTAAATGGTTAGCCTAAATAAGTAATGTCCATGATCTAACAGAAAGAAAAGATCCTTATGAAAAGATCATTCTTAATTTCCAGTTCCATTAACCCGAGCAGCCAAATATTTGCTTGAAGTATTACACTTGTGTAGGGAAGACAATTACATTAAGTTGTCAGTGTGGCTTTTTTATTTGACTCTCCATGCACTGTAGCTCTACACTAATTTCAGTAAAATTGCTGGAGTCAAGTCTTGAAAACATTGAGGAAGGCAGTTCTTAAAGAGCAGTCAAGCTATAGCAAACACTTCCACCAGATTATAAATTAAACCGCCCACAAGGACACGTTTTGGGTTTTCCTTTTGTGGTTTCCTCAAATACAATGCAACAAACATTTGATCCTTAACTTTAGTTTGTAGCTCACACCACTTTAGTAAAAAGACTCCACAAAAGCCCATTTTTAGACCTGTCGGAATTCATAGAAGCAAAGGACAAAGACGTGAGCTGGTGTAAAACTTAATTAAACGTATAGATAAACCTTGGTAAATAATGCTTTGTCAAGAAATAGCAGACTTTGACAAATGACCATATAGTAAACCTGAGCCTATGTCAATGTTGAAACACAATCTGAAAATGTCAACACACAAAAATGTTGTGTGCATTTGGAAACCAGAACATACGTTCAACAGAATCTGTCACGTTTCGCCTGAGTTGCTACTTCCAAGCAGATAGCGGTTTAACAAGGGTGCATTATAAAAATCTTCGGTATAATGGTGAGTACTTCTGGGTAACACTAGTCTTAAAGCTAAAACATTGACCAGCTTACAGTGGAAAACTGCACTGTCCATAAAATATTTTGTACATGGATGTATCATAGGTTACATGCAGGGAATCATGTCAATATATGAAGCATTTACATAAACTAGTAAATAAAATAAAAACCGTGCGAAGAAACACATACTACAGCTAGTATGTATGGAATCAGAAATTGTGGATAATTGGTGAAAACAATTGTTACAGATAACTTGAGTAGATACAGTATAAGCCATGCATTTGTGCATGCATTTTGGACATTCGCATCTTGCGACAGTCCTCAAAATCCGAAATGTCCTCACAAACTGAATCTTATTTAAAGAGCTCTATTGTCTCAACACTGCTTTTTTTTTCTTTTCTTCAAAAGTTTGAAGAAAAAAAAAAGTATACTAAAAAAATAAATAAAGTATGCTTCTTTTTTTATGCCCTATGGTTAAAGTGTTTGCATAAATATTATACCATTCAGTTTATTACTTTAATACATTTATGCTTTGCAAACCAAGACCGGTTTACATAGTTCTACTTGTGTGTAGCAATTACCATTTTAAAATGTTTTCTTACATTCCAATTGGTCTGACTGGGACTATTTTGTAAATACATTGGCCAAAAATACTAGTTTAAAATTTGTATTTTTTTTAATTCATGCAACACAAACTTTTCTGTCTGCTTTTCATATCAAGTAAGGATATTTTTATTTTTAAATGGGTAATCACTCATAACCTAGGAGTGAACTAATTCCAGTGATGTTTTTAAAGGACTTATCTGGGCAATTTAAAAAAAGGTTTTGGTAAGTTACCCCGTTTTCTTTAGTACACTATATTATGAGATATATAATATATAATATATATTATATAGATATATATAGTAGATACTATTATTATATATATAGTTCTCTAATTTCTTTGGGACAAATGTCGCCAGTAGCCCTGCTTTTCTGCCTTTTTGTTGCCTTGTGTCATTTGGATGATTGCGAAGAAAATAGGAAGGGAAACCTTGTAAACTGCAGGGCAATGTATAACACCATAAATTACGTTTGGCAGCCTCCGTTGCTTCAATACCTTCCTTCTTGTCCAGGTTGTCATCCTGAATAAAGGTCCATGGAAAAATACTAGTTTGAGCTTTGTTTTTATGAATTAAAGTATGAGTGTTTTCTTTAGCAATGAAATAAGAAAGAGAACATTGAAATATGATCTATGGTAGCTCTGTGTGGATGCTTGAAAACGTATCTTACAACCAACAGTTTATAGAGATTTTGATCAATTTTGTGAAATGACTGTGTATTTATTAGAAGAGTAGCATGTATTAATGGTGATATCTCTATTGCAATCAAAATGGTAATAGTAACTCATTTGTACGGCCATATATATATATATATATATAAAATCACATTTTAACTCGCATTCTATTTTGCAAATGTAACATTTAAAAAAAGTAGGTCCCAAGCCTTAAGCTTGGGATTGTCATCGCTTTATCAAATACTCTCCCTGAAGAAGCGTGGATTACACGCCAAACCTAGGTCGGCAGTAGAGGCGTCATGAGGGTTACGTCTGTGGAGCGGCGACACGTTCCTCACATCACCAATAACACACGGCTTGTATACTGGTTCCTTCCTTTCCCATTCAGGGTAATCTGTGACCACACTCTTTAAGCACTAACAGACCTACTGCGATTATGCATTCTCGAGCCACCTGGTATTAGCAGGGCTGTCCATCAAATATATACCCAATATCAGGGAAATGCTAGCTAAGACTCATGCACCATTTTAACCCTATGCGGTATCTGTGTTATATTACGATCTGAATGGGAATTTGTTTATTGCGACATCTATACATAGGGAGTTAACTTTCCATATAGAGACAGTGTATATTACCTTTGTCACTATGTACACTCACATCAGGATACATTTATAAAATATTTTACCAGGGAGGATTTGTTCCTGTAGAGTACACCTAGTTTGGCATAGGCTTTGGATGTGAGGGTATCAATGTGCATCCCGAATGTTAAGTGGGAGTCAAACCATATGCCCAGGTATTTAAAACTAGTAACAGGAGTTAGGGTGGTTTTAGCGTTGGTTCTGATCTGGAGCTCAGTCACTGGAAGCTTTAAAAATTGAGTCTTGGTCCCGAATACCATTGTTACAGTCTTGTCAGTGTTTAAAAACATATATATCAACATTTTGCTACATAGCTACAAATGTGTTATATAGTCTCTTGGTATTCTGACACATTGCTCTGACACAGAGAGGGAATGGCAATTCAAAAATTACCTTGTAGACAGACATTGTATAGACTCTTGCACATTAGCAAGCCGTTCATTAATAAGGACATAAACAAGGTAATATTGGTATAGGTAGATAAGGGAATAAACCCCTAATGTGGTGCTTCAAATTGGTGTCGGTATTGAGGACTGTTTAATCCTCAGTGTGGTAGGGCAGATTTGCCATGTTTGAGGTGATAGAGGAGAGCAGCGGAGTGGGTACCCCTATATAGAAAATAACTTCTTTTGGGCACAATAAGGCACAATCTGGATAGCCGTATAAGAAAAGTGATCTCTAACCTGACCGGAGTGCTTCTCCCATCCGGCGGTTCCTTCTGTGGCGGATCACGTGTTCCCGGCGGGTCCTCGAGCAGGGAGTGCAGGGACTCGTGTAGCTGGCTCGTGTAGTGCCTGATGGCTGTCCGTTCCAGAGGAGGGGACCTCACTGCTGCTCTCTTGGAGCGTGCGTCCGTCCCAGAGCAGGTGAGTAAGAGGAGGGGAGAGACAAGGACTTGGAGCACAGCAAAAAGACAGGCTGGCGGCAGTGACTGCGTGCAAAAGCTTTATTCCGGCAACATTGCCATTAAAAACAGGACAGGTTCTCTGACGCGTTTGGTATAGCCTTTACTAACATTAGATTATAACGAGACTAATTAGGCTTGTATATACTATCCCAATATACTAGTGTCTCCGCACCACTGTGGGGATTTTAAGATATCACTGTATATATATTTTTCACACTAATATTTGATTTATGTAATAACATTTTATTATTTTATTTGCTGGTCCATTAGTCAATAGACCTGCCTCTATGAGATACTATATCTCAAGAATACATTGAGTCTGTCACGACGGACGGAACTTATCAACAATTTTTATATTTTGGGGATTCTCGATTGAGCAAACAAATTAAGCAAAATAAATTGTCATTTATTTCCTTGATAGACAAACACACGACAACTTCAGAATACACTTAATAAAACACTTGCTTAAATGGGGGAACGGGATAAATGGTCCAGTGAACCAAAATCACAGAAATACTGTCCTTTTTAATTGCAGTCCTTTTGCAGGGGCGCAAGTTGCCAGCCTGTTATTTCCTTGAAATGTAATACGTTTGTTCTGGTTCTTTGGGGTTCGTTCTGGAATCCCCCAGGGCTAACGAAATCCTGAAGTAGGGCTAGTTTCCTTGTTGCGATGTTTTTAACCCCTTGCGTTTTGGAATCGTAGCAGCTGTACTTAGATCTTATCTGCTTGAAGAAATCAGGTAACAACCACAGGAATGAGGGTTACAGGCCTCTTTAAGGACAGGGGTCCTTGGAGTTTTTCCTTAGCCTCGTCCCATTGGCAAGGAATTATCTTCCTCCTAACAGAGCCTGCCATGTAACGTGGGAAAATCCTACAGCCAGCCCAGGTAACTGAGCATGCTCAGTGAGCAGCTTGGTAGCACCACTGAATAAAAAGGGGTCACTCGTTTCAGGGGACACAGTCTGGAGTTTGGTCCCAAGGTGTGAAATATCCAGGATGAGTAACAGGATCTGCTTCTCAGAAACATCCCGGTTAAATCACACTTTAAGACTCTGGGGCCTTTCATCTCCCACACGTCCTTAGACCCATAGGCATTGCCTCAACTGTGGGCTTTTGAAGCTGGAGAGGAACACAACCCCAGCTCATGTATGCATAACATTTGTTCCTTAATGCATTCACTTACAAAGGTGGACAGGAAAAAGGTTCCTGTCTTGACTTTTAAAATTGCACACAGTAATACACTTTAATAAAAATATCTGTTCCACTTGTCTTACAGTTATATTTTTAATGTGTGTGCTTGAGGGGTTACACTGAGGCTGCACACCAAAAATCAGGGTGCTGGCTCACTCCGTTCCTGAGTTAGCAGTCTTAATGGAACGGTTCCTGTTTTTCAGCACTGCAGGTAGAGACTAGCCTGCAAAAAGGGGACAACAATGCATATAAGGGAAAATACTACATGTGTGGTGCACATAAATTTAACCCCTTCAGTCCCAACGCGAATTAGGATTGATCAGCCGAGCATACTGCCTTTATTAATGCGCTGATTAATCCTATTTTCACCACAGAGTCCCAACACTATATATTCCTAGCATAAGTGCAACCTTTGGCGTCTCTTTCTCATCCTTCTTGGATCAACCTTGTTTAAAAATGTTCAAATATAATCAATGTAGGGAGTGGATACAGAATAAAAAAGAAGGGGTGGGGGGACAAGAAAAAGAACATTATCACATCAACAATGCATTACAGCAACAAAAAGAAAGGGTGCGAGGTCAAGAAAACCAACATAATCACATCAACACTGCATTAAAAAAAAATAACGTTAACAATACTAATAGAAAACAATAAATATATATATTTATATATATATATATATATATATCCTTAATAATTTTCCTGAATCTTTGTTATTGTTTGGTTTGTAACTTTTAAACAATTTTTTTCCCATTATAGAAACAAGTTTTTTAATTTTTAATATCTTTAAATGTGTATATCTTGTATTGTCGATATATCTTATGGAAAGGCACTTATGTATGTATGCCTTTATTTATATAGCGCCATTAAAGTACATAGTGCTTCACATCAGTAATACATATGACAATCATATAAATAACAAATAGTACAAATAACAGATCATGGGAATAAGTGCTTCAGACATAAAAGTAACATTGTAGAAGAGGAGTCCCTGCTCCAAAGAGCTCACAATCTAATTGGTGGCGAGAACGTACAAAGACAGTAGGAGGGCATTAAGGTAAGTGCGCCTGTAGGGGGCCAAGCTTTATGTATCGTGTACAGTATTAGTCACGGTGCTACTCGTATGCTTCTTTAAGTAAGTGTGTTTTAAGGTGGATAGAGAGGGTGCTAGTCGGGTATTGAGGGGAAGAGCATTCCAGAGGTGCGGGACCGTCAGTGAGAAAGGTTTAAGGCGGGAGAGGGCTATAGAAACAAAGGGGGTAGAGAGAAGATTAGGGCTGAGATGTAAGGAGGAACAGAATAGTGTAAAGCTTTAAAAGTGAGGAGGAGAATTGAGTTCGAGATGCGAGATTTGATAGGAAGCCAGGAGAGCGATTTCATCAGGGGAGACGCTGAGACAGATTTAGGAAAGAGTAGAGTGGTTCTGGCAGCAGCGTTTAGGATAGATTGTAGGGAAGGCAGGAAGGCTGGACAGTAGGAGGTTACAGTAATCGAGATGGGAGAGAATGAGGGCCTGAGTCAAAGTTTTAGCAGTCGAGTAATAGAGGAAAGGGCGTATCTTTGTTATATTGTGGAGGAAAAAGCGACAGGTTTTAGATATGTTTTGAATGTGAGGGGCGAATGTGGGAGAGGAGTCGAGTGTTACCCCTATGCAGCGCACTTGGGCTACTGATTGTACTTCCAACAGTAATGTGGAAGGAGGTAGTAGGGCCAGGTTTGGGAGGAAGTATGAGGAGCTCTGTTTTTGCTATGTTAAGTTTATGTCGGCGGATTAGAAACTTTGGTCTGTACAGCAGGTGTAAATTCAGGGGTTGAAATGTAAATTGGTGTGCCGTCAGCATAGAGGTGATATTTAAACCCAAGAGATGTGATTAGGTCATCTAGAGACAGTGTGTACAGAGAAAGGAGAAGAGGTCCCAGGACAGAGCCCTGGGGTACCCCCACAGAGAGTTCGATTGAGGAGGTGGTGTTAGCAAAAGCGACTTCGGAAGAAAAGGCTGCTCCCAAAGTGGCAACACCTAAAAGAGACAAAAAAGACACAAATAAATCTACCAAAAAATCTGGTGATCACAATAAAGTATTGGGACAATCGCGTCCATTCTTTGGAGCTAGACCACAAGCACCATTTAGGGATGGTTATCAGAGATATCATGGCCCACCCAACAGGGGCTATCCAGATGAACATGGGGGTTATGACCACCGTGATTATTATCATGATGGATATAGGGGCCATGATTACAATGCATTTAGACCAAATAATGCTTTTAGACCCTATGATATACCACCAAGAGATTATGAAACCAATAAATCACCGGTGTCTTTTTTAGATCATGCCAGGGAGCGAGACTTCCCAACAAGGATGGACAGCAAAACAAACAATCTCATAGAAGAAACAAGAGCTCGGGAACCCAAGGTAGGGGCCACTAATGTATTCAACATCAGTGGTTACCAAACCACTGCTGTTGAGGACAGGGTCCTATCCAAGGGTTTGAACTTTGCCCCAACACAGGGACCCAATATGTTCAACCTGTATATAGACACCCACAAATTTGTGAGACGTCTTACGCTGAAAAAGTATTTTCTCAAAGACGCAGTGAGCAGAGAGGTAATACAACAGGTTGGTTCACCAACTATGATCCAACCCACTGCTAAAAAAACTCAATTCAAAAACCCCTCTGTTTTATATCCAAAACATATAAACGGTAATTTTCTGGATACCTTCACCGAGTTGGTGATAAAAGATATGGAAAAGGCCACAAATGAGTTTACAACCAAAAACCACAATTTAAGTATAGTGGAAAAGGAAGACATTAAGGGACTAGAGAGCAACACCGAAATAGTGATAAAAGCCGCGGACAAAGGGAGGGGGAATTGTAATCATGGATTCAACATACTATAGGAATGAATCCATGAGGATCCTTAGTGATCAGGATACTTACACTAGATTGGATCACAATCCATCGATTAATTTTAAGAAAATAATCCATGAGTATCTAGACAAGGGCTTCAAAGATGGAGTTATTTCTAAAGGAGAATTGGAATTCTTGGATATACAACAACCAAGGGTTCCAATTTTCTACTTTATCCCCAAGATACACAAAGATCTCTGGAATCCACCAGGCCGCCCAATTATATCTGGGATCAAATCACTGACGTCTAATCTCTCTCAATCCATAGACTCATATGTTGTACAAATGCCCTCTTATCTCCGCGATACCACTCATGTTCTTAACATCATAAAAGATGTAAAATGGTCAAATCATTATACATGGGTTACGTGTGACGTGACCTCATTATATACAGTCATCGACCATGAGTTAGGTATCGCGGCAGTCAAGAGGGTTTTAGATCAGGATGATAGTTTAGAATTGGACTTCAAAAATTTTGTATTGGAGGGAATAAGGTTCATTCTCACTCACAACTTCTTCCACTATGGACAAAACCAAAACCAGCAAATCACCTATTAATAGTGAATTTATCCCATTTATTACAAATTACAACGCCATGGCTCCAAAGATTACCCAAATAATTAAAAAAACACTGGGGTATCCTACAAGGGGACATGACACTTAGCACAATATTACCAAAAAGTCCACAAATAGTTTTTAAAAGGGCCAATAACCTAAAAACAAAACTTTCTCCCAGTTGTCCATTTGATGCAGCCAAGAAAACCAACACAACATGGTTGAAAGAACTCAATGGGTTCTTCACCTGTGGGAAGTGTATTGGTTGCAAATATAGCTCAAGATGTAAAGATTTTAAATCAAACATCACAGGAGCTATATTTCCAATCAAGTCTTTTATTTGTTGCAGGAGTGCGTTTGTGGTCTACCTGTTGGAATGCCCTTGTGGGCTACAGTATGTAGGGCGGACAGGTAGACCACTAAAACGACGTTTTGCAGAACATATCTACAATATAAAAAGGGGTCTTGAGACAAGCCACTTTAAAGCAAAACATAATCAAAATCCCGAGGGGTTGGTCTGCAAGGGTATAGATTGCCCTAAACAAAATTGTAGAGGGGGAGATAAAATAAATCTAATATCCAGACGAGAAAGCTACTGGATATACACCCTTAAAACATTAACTCCAAGGGGTCTAAACATTGAATTTGATCTGGCATCCTTTCTAAGAGATAGCTGTGTCCTCTCCTGTGAGACCTGTGCTAGGACCAAGATGACTGTATTGCAGTTTTGTGTCTATGCATTTGTATGTAATTAGCACTCCGAACACTGTTTATTCAGCCAGATACGCCTCATAGAACCAATTATCCTATCAGGGCTTTAGATCAGACAATCAGTTTGCTTAAATAGTACATCCGAGTCCTGTAACTCCATTACCCCTGAGGAAGTGACGTCAGGAGTCACGAAACGCGCGTAGGGTGGAGCTTAGACTGCACGCATTGCTACATGTTGGAAATCAGCCGAGGAGGGTGCCGTGAATGGTGACGTCATCAGAGGTGGACCTGACACTCTGAGTTGCGGCCGCGAGGAAGAGTTACATGCAGGATCCAGCCTCCCTATACACCACGATACAGCCCCTCAAGTCTGCGGACGGCACGTTGTAATCCGAGCAGTAAGGTCATATAGCATGTGAGTGCATTGGCTGTTTTATTTTTAATGTTTTATTAAATTGTTACTGTATTACACCATTGGCATTCTATTCCTCTTTATGCAATCGGGCACTGCGGACAAATCTCGTGGAGCGGATACTTAAAGATTACATCTCAAGCCTCTGAGTTAAATAGATTCCCAGCCAAAGATACCTTTCAAGGTCTGACTTCATCTTTTTAGATGTAAGTAGCTGGTAGCTGTGTGGATGGGATTTCTATGACTAGAGGGTACTGCGCAATGGTCTCTTGTCTTTTTTGATTTCAGATAATTATCTACCATCTCCAAGGGACTATCTGTGAAAATCTACGAACTGTTCATCTCAAATACAGAACCAGGAACAGTATATCAGATTTACGCACCTGATAGTGCGCCAAGGACTTTGTTCTCTCTTTTTATCAGTTTGGTTATAGCTATATGGAAATGCTTGTTAATCAGTCCTAGGCAGCCCTCCCCCTCACTCTCCCTCATTGGTGGTGTTGGGCTTTTTGTGCTAATTGGTTTCCTCTTAGATTTTGGATATATCAATCTTTTACAATACATTTATTTATTTATTTATTGTGTCACTATTCATGAGAGTATATTGTTTAATATAATTTATTTTTTATCACTTATCAATAGGTTGAGCGCTGGGTTGTAGCTTTGTTCTTTCTCTATTTTACCTCTATCAGATATGATTTCATCTGGAACCCTGTGAAGTGGCAATATCTCTTTCAAGATCAACTTTGCTGACTGGTCTACAGAAGGGAGATTCTGTGCAGCAATGAAGTGAGCCATCTTTGTAAGTCGAATTGGAAGAGGCTATAGCAAACCCACAGGGAATGCTCGAGGAGTCTTGGTCCTAGCACAGGTCTCACAGGAGAGGACACAGTCTTTCACATCTTGTGATATTTTAGACCACCAAAAAGAGCAGGACAACAGTTCCTGTGTCTTGAGGACACCTGCGTGACCGGCGGGTCTGGAGTCGTGCATTAATTGGAGCACTTCTTATCTTACCTCTTTAGGGACAAACAGACGGTCCTTACAGTTCCACAGACCATCACTTAGAAATAGTTCAGCTTCTGGTGGAGGTTTATTAAGAAAAGGGTCATTTGCGTAGGCTCCCTTAATTCGTGCGAGGAGATCTGCGGAAAACGTAACTCCCCGAAAATTCTTTTTTGGTAGAATAGTTCCTTCTTGCGATTTATCTGGATACAGATTGGGTATTAACCGTGACAAGGCGTCAGCCTTCCCATTCTTGGAGCCGGGGCGGTATGGTATGGGGAACTGAAAGCTTGCGAAGAATAGCCCCCACCTGGCTTGTCGCGCATACAATCTCTTTGCGGCTCAAATGAATTCTAGGTTCCTGTGATCCGTAAAGATGGTAACTGGGTTATTGGACCCTTCAAGTAAATGCCTCCACTCTGAGAATGCATCTTTTATCGCCAGAAGTTCCTTGTTCCCGATGTCATTATTTCTTTCCGCTGTTGACATTTGGTATGAATAGAAAGCGCAAGGATGAAGGAGTCCAGTTTTGTACATACCTGTATCCTAGGAGGTAATCTGTTTATGTATTTTTTTAATGATATATATTTGTCTTGCTTCAGATCTGTATGTTTATCTTTGTGTATTCATACATAATGTTTCTTTAGCAAATGCAATATCATTGTTTGTTATGTGAGTCTCCATAGTGACGCCAGACGCTTTGTCCTGAAGAGCGCGCCGTGCGTGTGCATGGACTGTCTGTGAGAGTGATTACTCTCTCATCCTGCAGTTCTATGGCCGTCTGGTTTGTGCGCATGCGCGGGGCCTTGAGACGTGATGACGTCATCGCGGTTTTTGGCGCGAATGTATAGAAACAGCTGCTTTTAAAAGGACTGTTCTCACAAACAGTACCTGACTCCTTGATAAAGTGCGCATCCGCACGAGACGCGTGGGAGGGTTGCTTGGCTTTCGTTTTTTTTTTAAAATGTGGTTCTAATAAAATACATTTTTTTTCTCTATTTTGACCCACTGTCTTTGGCTGTGCGCCATATATCCATTTTTTCTCTTCCATAATATCAGGCAGCATGTTCTGGAACAGTTTTGTCACCAATTCCTTTAGCGCCTCTTGCAGTACACTCTCTGGGATATTCCTTAATCTCAGATAGTTTCGTCTGGCGCGGTTCTCTGTATCTTCCAGCGCGTCCGTCAAGGTGTTTATTTGCGCTTTTAATGCTACCAGTTCATGTTCAGTGACGTTTTGAGCTGAGATCAGTTTGTCTGCTACCCCTTCTAGACAGTCAGTTCTTTTTCCCAGTCCATGCAAATCTCTTCTTAATTTAGACACTACTTTGTTCATTTCTATTCGCATTTTCTGGACCGTACCTTTTAATAGGTTATCTAGATCACCTTTGGTAGTAGGTCTGGCACTGTCATCAATTCCTCCTGCTGCTCCTGCTTCAGCTTCTGCTTCTACCTCTGATTCTGAGGATAGTTTCGTGCTGCCGCCATCTTGGACTCCTGTGTGCCACTGTTGCTTTCGTTTCAGAAATAATTTTGAAACTTCATGGATAGCCTGCGAGTTGTGCAATGTGTTTTTTTTTAGTCTATTGAGCCTGGGATGGGAGAAGCTCCATGCTCAAGTAGCCATCTTGTCAGCTCGCTGCACATGCGCCTCAAACAAACTTTTTCTAAACACTGCCAAGACTGTAACAATGGTATTACATGGTTACATTTTTAAAGCTACCAACGACAGAGCTTCAGATCAAAACCAACTGTAATACCCCCCTAGCCTCTGTTACTAGTTTTAAATATCTGTGCAAATGGGTTGACTCCCATTTAACATATGGGTTGCACATTGATACCCTGACATCATAAACCTATGCTAAACTAGGTGTACTTTATAGGAATAAGTCCTCGCTAAGCCCACTGGTCAGAAAGCGTATCGCACAGCAAATGCTAATGCCAATTATAGACTATGGGGACATAGTATATGGCACGGCACCCCAAACTCACCTTAGCAAACTTGATACCCTCTACAATTCAATATGGCGCTTTGTCCTCCAATGTAACTACAACACACATCACTGCGAAATGCTCAAAGAACTAGATTGGTCATCACTTGAGTCTAGGCGCAAAGTTTATCTTTCCTGTCTTGCCTTCAAATATTTTCTGGGCTAATGGCTGCTTATCTGAACAAGCTCCTCACACCTACCACGTGCAGCACTTATAATCTGAGATCTGACTCCAAACTATTGTTCACGGACCCAAGGTTCAACATAGCATCGAGCTGTTCATCCTTCTCTTACCATGCACCTTACAACAGGAACAATCGACCGGAGACTCTCAAAGCCGTCACCAGGCTAAATTCTTTCAAAACTAAGGCTGTCACATTGTAATCTGGTCTGTACCTGTGTCATACGCCTAAAAGATAAAATATGTTAAACTGTTCATGCAAAGGGAAAAATGTGTCCACTCCCAATTAAGCGATTTCTACACCAAGACACATTTCCCTAGCCAATTCCAGTCTGGGTTTCGTCCCAAACACTCCACCGTAACTACCCTGCTAAAAGTTTGCAATGAAATCCAGTGTGGAATGGAACGGGGACAACTCACTGGCGCAGTATTCCTAGATTTTGCAAAGGCTTTTGACACAGTTGATCATGTTATCCTGCTTAACAAACTCCAGAGCTCTGGAATAGGGAAACATGCTTTAAACTGGTTTCAGTCCTACCTATCAGGAAGATCCCAACATGTGTCCATCTCAGGCTCTAACTCCAACCCCCTGGATATCACCTGTGGTGTCCCGCAAGGCTCTGTTCTGGGGCCCCTACTCTTCTCAGTGTTCATTAATGATCTTCCCACAGCTTGTAAGGAAGCCTCAATACACATGTATGCAGATGACACAATCCTATATGCACACAGCCATAGCCTCTCTGACCTTCAGCACATACTTCAGTCTGACTTTTTGAGACTCGAAAACTGGATTTCCCAAAACAAACTGTTTTTAAACACTGACAAGACTGTAACAATGATATTTGGGACCAAGACTAAATTTGTAAAGCTTCCAGTGACTGAGCTCCTGATTAGAACCAACGCTAACACCACCCTAACACCTGTCACTAGTTTTAAATACCTGGGCTTATGGTTTGACTCCCACTTAACATTCGGGATGCACATTGATACCCTGACAACCAAGACCTATGCCAAACTAGGGGTACTTTACAGGAACAAATCCTCCCTAAGTCTCCTGGTCAGAAAGCGTATTGCACAGCAGATGCTAATGCCAATTATTGACTATGGAGACATAGTATATGGCTCGGCTCCTCAAACCCACCTTAGCAAACTTGACACCCTCTACAATTCAATTTGTCGTTTTGTTCTCCAATGCAACTATAACACACATCACTGCGAAATGCTCAAAGAACTAGATTGGTCATCACTAGAGTCTAGGCGCAAAGTTCACCTTTCCTGTCTCACCCTCAAATACTTTCTGGGCAAGCTACCCAGCTACCTGAACAAGCTCCTCACCCCTACCACATGCAGCACCTATCACCTGAGATCAGACTCCAAAAGACTGTTCATGGTCCCAAGGCTCAACAAAGTATCCGGACGTTCCTCCTTCTCTTACCGTGCACCCCAAAACTGGAACAACCTACCAGAGACTCTCATATCCACCACCAGCTTAAGTTCTTTCAAATCTAAGGCTGTCTCGCACTTTAATCTGGTCTGTAACTGTTACATACGCTCATAATATACATTTTCTTTAACTGTGCACGCAATGTCTTGTATGTAATGTATACCCTGTTCATTTATGTAACTGTACTTGTAACCATGTATTATTTGTTTTACTCTGTGCCCAGGACATACTTGAAAACGAGAGGTAACTCTCAATGTATTACTTCCTGGTAAAATATTTTATAAAATAAAATAAAATGTCTTTATACATAATGTATAACCCTGCTCACTTAATGTAACAATGTATTTGTAACCATGTATTTGTCATCATAACTCTGTGCCCAGGACATTCTTGAAAATGAGAGGTAACTCGTTGTGTATTACTTCCTGGTAAATTTGTTTATAAATAAATACATTTATTGGAGTGAAGTGGCCCAGCCATAAAGGGGCATGCGTGCTATATATTTTATTTTAACATTTTAAACGCCCATTATAAAATTGTGAAACGTTGCTTCTGCTTTGTGAGATATTCTAGAACTTCACAAAGGAATTGTTTGTACCATTTAAATCTTATAACAACCTAAGAAGCAGTTTTGAATGAGTAAACACCTCATTACAAGTACACTCATCATTCCTCTTAATTTTTATTTTATTTAAATACCAGATTTGTTACACAAACTTGTCTCTACTCCTGAAAGATTTTGCATTTAATGTGAACTGTTTTTCCAATGGTTCAATACATAGGTTTATAAAACGTTTCTTTGTTTCCTTCTTTTACATATTGTCGAAAATTACATAGTTTTCTACAATAACTATTAAGGGCGCAGTTAATAGTACTGAAGCTATGGAATATAAATTCAATTTAGCAATCATAAACATTAAGCATGTGATCAATCACAGGACATAAAACAGAATGTTGGACATTATATGCATGAGGTGGGGCTGTGGTCCCGAAAGGGATTAAAGGGGGCATCTGATTCTAGCACATCATACCACTGGACTTAAGCTAACACATTCAGTGTATCCAGACAAAATCACAAGGGGGTACATGAATAAAAGAAAGCCTAATGTGATTTAAATACCATGGCGGAGTTATATTCAGTGACAGTCTGGCCACTCAGTAGAGTGCAACATCATCTTCCATAGAGATGTGTTTCTGCAAAAGCTTTTTGCATCAACCATCTGGCTTAGATGCTCTAAGCACTATTCAATGAATGCCACATAACACAGTGGGACATACCTCTTTCTTATATTACCACATCCTCTTACAACTAAAGCTTCAATGTGCTCCTAAATTAATGCCATGAGGAAGCAGACTACAATGATAACATGGAGAGATGAATTTTCAATTGTGTAAATGTACCATGATTGTAGCATGCCTGATAAATATGTGTGTTGTATCAGCAAAGGGATATATATTGTTTTACATTTTTTGCCCTTTTGTGTGTGAATAGTTAATTTCATCACAGAGATAACAAAACAATTTTTTGTTGAATACAAAGAGAACTTGGTTCTAATAGAATATAGTTGGTGCAAAATGAATATTAAAAAAATATATTTTGCCATACAAATGAGATACGCACAGTATATTGAAGGGTAATTAAAAATTGTATTTCAATTTCGAGTACCTTTGCCAACAACATATAATTGCTAGGAATATATTTTACTAAATGATTTGTATGATTTCGTGTATATATATATATATATATATATATATATATATATATATATTCATTTATTGTCCTGCTTTATATATATTTTTTTACCAAGGCCTGTAGTGTAGATAATAAAAATATACGGGATAAATGGTGGAGTTAGCAACTAGTTCAGATTTAGAAATCGTGTCAGGTCAAGAGCCAGAGGCCAGAGCTACATGTGAAATGTTCCCTTAAGCTGCTACAGAAAATAAGTCTTTTCTTCTTCATGTCTCTGGGGATAAGGCAATTTTCCTTCTTAGAAAAGAAGATCCACTAATGACCCATCCGTTTACCAAAATGAACTCTCAGTACAAAAAAGCCAGTCCTCTGAGGGTTCGCCAGGAAGTCCCCTGTGCTATAAGGAACTTCTTTATTATTTTAATACCATTCAAGCAACACAAAAAGGATTGCATGTGCTGCACATTATATTTGTTATATGTGAAGTCAACATGTAATAATGAAAGAAAACGGCTAAATAACGGAAAAGTGTAGTGTACAAATAAGCAGTTATAACGTGATATGGCTGGATGGTTGAAGGCGTGGATCAGTGAGTTGGCACATATTCTGACATGGACTTTGGGGCAGGGGAGGCTGGTTAAATCCCATTATAAGCTCCTTATGACCTTAGGCAAGTCACTTTATCTCCTTGGGGTTAGGGCACCACACTTAAATTGGTAATTCATTTGGGTAGGAACTGTGCATGTAAATCTCTATGTACAGTGTTGCGTTCCACATGCTATATATGAAATACCGTTGTTATGACTATGTAACAGTACTATTTCCTTAATTGAAAAGTATAAGCATGATAATCAGTCTCAAACGGTTGTGTTCAACTGAAATTAATTCTGTAATAATAATCTTTATAGCTAGTCATCCATCAATTTTTTGTCTCTGCTGGATGACCCGAGAAGCTATCGCGGGGGATTGAATTGCTGTTAGTGTCTGCCGTGTATACCGAGCTGGGCTGTGTTCCCATGAAATGCTTTTATTATCTACAAGATTGTGAGATATTTTCTATTTTTGTGTATTGAATTTTCTATCATCTATTAGCGTCGGGGACGCCACAGACACATCATGGGCGCTCCCTTTGCCAGGCTACACTGTTGGTTTGCACGCTTATTGTGGGGTTCTCCGGTTAGTACGTCCGTTGTAGTGGTATGTATTTATCTAACCCTATGTGGCATTGGTTTTTGTCTTCTCTTTGGGTTTAGGGAGCGCTACTTGGGAGTCAGGGCTTAGTTCTTTCCTTTGTTTACCTTGATGGGGTTTTGTCTGTTGACTGGACAGCTCGGTTGCTTTCCCTCCAGGATTGATTGGGTTTAGCGATCTTCGCTACCCTCTCGACAGGTGAGGAATATATTTCCTTAATGTTGGATCTTGGACTCCTGATATATTTTAAGTGGGAGGTGTATTAAATTGGTTTTGCTATAAAAGAGCGACATGTAACATAGTCACCATTACGGCTTGAGAAAGGATCATAGCAATTCGAAGCGTTGCTGTTTGCTATTATATCTCCTTATGTCGACTGTTAAATAAAATGTACGTTTTTAACCTTTTGCTATAATGGAGCTGTGAACTATTTTTATTTTTACTGTTCTATCGTGTTGGAAGTTTCATGGGAATTTCTAGTCCTATGTGCACCCTGCCCCTTTCCCCTCTGCAAATCTCTCATCTATCTATATTATTAGAGCTGATACTATTTTGGATTAATATTATATTGCCATTTGAGGATATGTGCTCTAGAATTTTATGGAACATTACTAAGAAAACTTATTGTATAAAATATATGTACAAAAAGAAAAGAAAGCGCAAGACCCTCAAAGTGTAGTATTTAAAATTAAGTATATTCATAAAAAAGGTGAGATATGCACGTACAAGAAAATAAATTCAAATAGACATGAAGGTTATAAAAACCACTGTGAAGGAGACGGTCCCACATCTGCTGCACGGAATCCCCTGGAGCTGGATGGTCATCCTCTCCAAAAGGCTACGGTCTGGCTTCAGGAGTGTCTCTGGTTTTTACCTCCACACCTCCGTTCTTCCAGGGTGATCAGGTGGCTAAGTCCAGAGAGGGGTTCGCCTGCCGTAGAACAGTCTGCCCTGTGAGTCTGTAGATTGCCTCACTAGCAGCACGTACTCGCATACATCTGCCTTCCACCACTTCAGGGCAGTGCTCCGCTTAGGGGAGGGGAATCCTTCTCGCTGGCTGGCTGAATCACCGAGTGACACCCGATACGGCACAACCTGCAGCCGATCACAGCCCCAGCCGCAGGAGAGCAAACAGCAGGAGTCTCAGCATCTCAGTCTCAGTGGTTAGAGACAGCGTACCAAAGATAAGCCCTTAGGCTATTATTTAGTAGTGCAGGAAAGTCCAGGAAGTGCTCAACTGAGCAAGCGTACCTAGTGATATGTATATGTGTATGGGTACTGTGATACATATCACTAGGTACGCTTGCTCTGTTGAGCACTTCCTAAGCAGAGCACTGCCTTTAAGCGGCGGAAGGCAGACACAGGGAGTGACGGAGCGGGGAGCGTTGCCGCAGGGGCTTGGGGATCGCGCAGGTGCGCGAGACTTGTGGGGCATGCGCTGAGGTAATGGGGCAGAGAGAGAGGGAGACGGAGCGGGACAGGAGTGGGTAGGTGCAGAGGAATTGGCAAGAGAGGGGACAGAGGGAGAGAAAGAAAGGGAAGGAATCCCCTGAACCGTCTCAGGTAGAAAGAAGACATCCTTGAGAAGAACGCAAGAGTCGGGATGGTGCATAACGAGAAATTAGGGCTGAGATGTAAGGAGGGGCAGAAGAGTGTAAAGCTTTAAAAGTGAGGAGGAGAATTGAGTGTGAGATGCGGGATTTGATTAGAAACCAGGAGAGGGATTTCAGGAGGGGAGATGCTGAGACAGATTTAGGGAAGAGTAGAGCGATTCTGGCAGCAGCATTTAGGATAGATTGTAAGGGAGACAGGTGACAGGTAGGAAGGCTGGACAGCAGGAGGTTACAGTAATCAAGACGGGAGAGAATGAGGGCCTGAGTCAGAGATTTAGCAGTCGAGCAACAGAGGAAAGGGCATATCTTTGTTATATTTTGGAGGAAAAAGCGTCAGGTTTAAGAAACGTTTTGAATGTGACAGGAGAATGTGAGAGAGGAGTCGAGTGTGACCCCTAAGGAGCGTGCTTGGGCTACTGGGTGAATGATGGTACTTCCAACAGTAATGTGAAAGGAGGAAGTAGGGCCAGGTTTGGGAGGAAGTATGAGGAGCTCTGTTTTTGCCATGTTAAGTTTAAGGCGGCGGAGAGACATTCAGAAACTTTGGTTTGTACAGCAGGTGTAAGGTCGGGGGTTGAAAGGTAAATTTGTGTGTCGTCAGCATAGAGGTGATACTAAAACCCAAGAGATGTTATTAGGTCACCTAGAGAGAGTGTGTACAGAGAAAAGAGAAGAGGTCCCAGGACAGAGCCCCGGGGTACACCCACAGTGAGATCAATAGAGGAAGAGGAGGTGTTAGTAGAAGAGACACTGAAAGTATGATGGGAGAGGTAAGAGGAGATCCAGGATAGAGCTTTGTTCCGAATACCAAGAGTATGGAGAATGTGAGGAGAAGAGGGTGGTCCATGGTGTCAAATGCTGCAGAGAGGTCGAGTAATATGAGCACAGTGTAATGACCTCTGTCTTTGGCAGTATGGAGGTCATTAGTTATTTTAGTGAGGGCTGTTTCAGTGGAGTGAGCAGTGCGGAAGCCAGATTGTAGAGGGTCTAGGAGAGAATAGGTGTTGAGAAAATGGAGCAAGCGAGAGAATACAAGACGTTCAAGGAGTTTAGAGGCAAAAGGCAGGAGGGAGACAGGTTGATAATTAGAAAGACAGGTAGGGTCAAGCTTGCTGTTTTTGAGTAATGGTATAACTGTTACATGCTTGAAGAAGGATGGAAAGGTACCAGAGTAGAGGGAGGAGTTAAAAATGTGTGTGAACGTAGTGATTATAGTAGGACCAAGAGGTTTTAGGAGATGGGAGGGAATGGGGTCAAGAGAGCAAGTGGTAGAGGGAGAAGAGGAGATCAACAGTGACACATCCTCCTCTGAGACAGTGGAAAAAGAGTCAAGGAAGGCAAGAGGAGAGTTAGGAAGCTGTGTGGGATGGGAGGCGGAAACAGAGTGGATGTTCTGACATATGGATTCCATCTTTTACTTAAAATAGTCAGCAAAGTCCTGAGGTGAGATGGAGGATGAAGAGGCAGCTGAGAGTGGTTTGAGTAGAGCGTCAAAGACAGAGAAGAGTCGGCATGGGTTAGACTTGTGCGCGTTGATTAGCGAAGAACGTGTTGATTCTCTGGTTCCCTTTTGCCAGTCTACTATTTAAAGTTGGATTGAGACACTATTTTTGTTGTCATGTTCGACCCATTGCTCCTTTGAGAGGTATTTGATGGGAGTGATGAGGTCTTAACTATTTGAGAGTCTCATATTATACTAAGAGACCATATGTCCCTATAGATATTTATCTAGGCTTGATTTAGGTGTTCTTTAACTTATTATATCTTTTTTGGGGGGTTTATGTTATTTATCTCTTTTATTCATCTATATGTTCCTCTCTATATGGTGTATCATTAGTCTCTTGCAGATTGTGAGCTCTATGAGTGATCCATTTGGATCCTCTGATAGGTCATTGTTTTGTTGCAGGTTATCGGTTAGAAGTATTTTGTTTATTTTCTTGCAAGTTGTTTTGTTGTGGGTAAATCACAATGCACTGCGCCTTCGGCCATATGAGATATTTAGTCGACTTCAAATTCCACGCGCTGGGGCTAACTTGATGATACCGGCAATCTTGCATTTCTTGGTTGTGTCTCACCGAAGGAACTCAGCATACAGGAGACTAATGTGAATCCAGGATGCTCCGTTAAGCACTGCAACAGACACTGATCGAAAATCAGCTGTTCCAGGACCGTTATGCGTTTCAAACAATTCTGTTCTTCATCATTAATTGTAAGTTGCTACTTACTTATTTTATCTACATAAACATCAATTACTTACCTCTGGTGCACTCTGTGTGCTTCTCTTTTTGCTGTTTTGATCCTCGAGGATTTTCTTCGGTGGAACTTCGTGGAGCTGGGAGGGGTCCCACACACAGTAGCTGCAAGGAGTGCAAGTCATCAATCTCATCTACTGGCACCCTTGAAAGCCCCAGCGCGGGTTCATCTCTTCACTAGTTGTTTGTTGTGTTGCAGTTATATTATTTCTTTCTTATTTTCTCCCTTACTGTTTTCTTATTGGCTGGGCACATGGTGTCTGGCGGCGCGGACGCCACGGACGCCACGGACAACGTCATGGGCACCCTTTGTTGTTAGGTGACAATGTTGCACTCTTTTTGTTGGGTTCTCTGCTTACTCTGTCCATTGTAACATTATGTATTTCTTTATGTAACCCTATGTGACATTGTTTTTTATGTTCTATATATTATTATGTTTTAGGGAGCACTACTTGGGAGTCACAGCTTATTTCTTTGTTTACCTCTGATTTATTTATGCATTTATATCTTTATTTATATAGTGCCATTTATGTACATAGCGCTTCACAGCAGTAATACATGTGACATAATCATATAACACATAAGGGGAATACGCACTTCATACATAAAAATAACATTAGGAAAAAGGAGTCCCTGTCCCGAAGAGCCTACAATCTAATTGGTAAGTAGGACAAACGTACAGAGACAGTAGGAGGGTGTTCTGGTAAGTGCGTCTGCAAGGGGCCAAGGTCGATGTATGAGGTGTATAGTATCAGTGAAAGAACTACCCATAGGCTTTGTTAAAGAGGTGTGTGTTAAGATGAGTCTTAAAAGTGGATAGAGAAGGCGCTAGTTGGATATTGAGGGGAAGGGCATTCCAGAGGTGTGGGGCAGTGAGTAACAAAGTTTAAGGTGAAAGAGGGCTTTAGATACGAAAGGGGTAGAGAGAAAACATCCTTGAACAGAATGTAAGAGTCGGGCAGGTCCATAGCGAGAAACTAGGGCTGAGATGTAAGCAGGGACAAAATAGTGTATAGCCTTAAAAGTGAGGGGGAGAATTTTGTGTGTGATACAGGATTTGATAGGAAACCAGGAGAGGGATTTCAGCAGGAGAAATGCTGAGACAGATTTACGAGAGAGTAAAGGGATTCTAGTAGTAGCGTTTAGAATGGATTGATGTGACAGGTGAGAGGCAGGAAGTCCGGACAACAGAAGGTTACAATAGTTGAGACAGGAGAGAATGAGGGCCTGCATGATAGTTTTAGCAGTAGAGGGACAGAGGAAAGAGCGTGTCTTTGCAACGTTCTGGAGAAAAAAGGGACAGGTTTTATCTACGTTGTGAATGTGAGAAGAGAATGTGAGTGAGGAGTCAAGTGTGACCCCTAGGCAGCGTGCTTGTGTTTTTGGATGTATGATAGTGCTGCCAACAGTAATGTAGAAGGGGGCAGTAGGACCAGTCTTGAGAGGAAGTATGAGGATCTTCGTCTTGGACATGTTAAGTTTGAATCGGTGGAGGGCCATCCAGGATGATAGCGGAGAAACATTCAGAGACATTGGTCTGTACAGTAGGTTTTAAGTCAGGGGTTGGAAAGTAAATTTGTGTGTCATCAGCATAGATGTGATATTTCAACCCAAGAGATGGGATACGGTCACCTAGAGAGTGTGCAAAGAGAAGAGGTCTCAGGACAGACCCCTGGGGTACCCCCACTGAGAGATCGATAGAGGAGGAGGTGTTAGCAAACATGTATGGAGCATGTGAAGAAGATTGTGGTCCACAGTATCAAAGGCTGCAGGGATGTTGTGCAATATGAGCAGTGTAATAACTTGTGTCTACGGTAGCATGGAGGTCATGTATATATGAGACTCCCTCATGCAGTCAACTTTCATGCTGGTTGTTATGTTTGTTGTGTACCTAAATATTTAGATTGTGGGGTGCAGAGAATTCTGTGTTGATTTTAGGCAGTCTGATGGACTACTACTTTATGGATCTTTTTTAGTACTTAAAGGATACACAATAGCTGGTGTTCTAAGCATTGAGCATCTTACAATCAATTGTTTCCTCCTAACAAAACATGGACATTAGCAGCCCAATGTCATCAGGATCTGGCACTAGATTTTGAACAACATTTTTAAACGTATTCCCTACACTAGTAACTTTAATGTAATGAATTCCTGGTCTCCCATGGAAGCGTATTTAGTTATCTGGAGCGCTTCTCTTTTTATAGATACTTCTAAAGATATACAGTTTTCAAATTGTGGATTTGGTGCACCCAAAAGCAGTTTGCCATTCCTTTTAGAACATAATCAGGGCATTCCTTAGCTACAATACCAGTGTATATTAATGGTATTATATTTTATCGTCATTGTCTTCACACTTTTTTTGTACCACCCTGCAGAATATGTACGAGTATTATAAATAAGTTGTAACGGTGTAAAAAAAAAAAAAAAAATAGGGAACCAAAAGGGTATAATAATTTCTCTGTAAGCAAGATAAGGATTAACATCCAAAAAGCTAAGTCTGTACAATATCTTGATTATTCTACCTACTGAACACGGATGACTACTTCGTATCCCAAATCCAGACATTGTCCGGTCCAAATATATTGTGAACTCCAATGAGCATCTCACTGAGTAAACACAAACAGCCGTCTCTGGAGATGAGTATGCAACTGTGAAGAGGAAAAGTTTGGCGTCATCTGTGTATAAAGAAGGTCAAGCTTTCTGGTAATAATTGAGATAGCGCTGAAAGCCTGTCCCTAGACAATCTGAGTAAGTGGATTAATGTAGAGGTTGAATAAAAAAAGAAATCTGGAATGCAACCTTGTTGAACCCCATGGGTCTACAGATCAGACCTGTCAATTATCTGATGCTGCCGCACCTGATGTTGAAACTTGACATACATATTATCAAAGGACCGTACATTGGCTGTGAACCTTTTCCTATGTGGTGATCAGCACATTCTATACTCATCATTGTAAGGATCAGACATGATGCTTGGGAGCTCTGGCCCAATGTGTCAGCCGAAGTTAACATAGACTCCATAAAGTACATACACAGTTGAAGGATATCTTAAGGGCTTAGAATTATATCAGGAGCAGAACTACAACTCCGAGCATCTTGATATTAACTCTTGTAAGCGCATCGGAGCAGGGACTCCTCTTCCTAAATGTTAATTTTTATGTCTGAAGCACTTATTCCCATGATCTGTCATTTGTATTATTTGTTATTTATATGATTGTCATGTGTATAACTGCTGTGAAGCGCTATGTATATTAATGGCGCTATATAAATAAAGCCATACATACAACTAGGGGTATAATTGCAAGGTTTCTATTAGGCACCAGCAGAAAAGACTGCAGACACCCCTAGAGGAGACAGTAGTGTTTGGTTTCACTTTTCATGGTAACCTTTGTCCTTCTAGGAAATAAAAGTCTAATTTAAAACTGAAAAGAAAATTAACATTGATAATATATTACCCTGATCAGTGGTTAAAAACCCTGTCCCCTGTACACATCTAAATTCTCCCTTCTAATGTTATCTTAGACATGATAAAGCGCAGTAATACCCAACAAACAATCAGTTGGTGATAGTCACTTCATACTGAAAATTAGGTATTTTTAAGAGAACTAAATATAACTGCACAGCAATGCCTTCATCAGCCATGGACAACTCAATACTGCAATGTAACCATCTGTTTTCAGTAAAAAGGGCATTGTTGGAGCTAAAATACATAACTTATATCAGGATTTATCTTGTTATAGCTAATTTGTTTGCATCCATGTTAAGCAAAGATAGCTAGACTTAAGCTATAATTATTTAACCTGAATAGAGACTAAATAGAGATAGTGAGTTATGTACTATTGCTATTTAGCCTGTATAAAAATACTGTAGAAAATTAATTTAGGGAGTAAACGCTAAATCATAAATAGCGAGAACAAATTCTATTCTAATGACTAGGTTTTCTGAAACTAATCAAGAATATATTACATGCATTAAGCACTAGCTGAGCAAAATACCGTAACAGTAATTATAATAATAATAATTATGTTTTTATATTGCAGGCTGTCTAAGATGCTTTATAAGTATAAGGTACACATTAATATAAAATTATAAACACACAAGTTATAAAAATAGCCAGAGCAAATGGAAAACATAAATCCATAAGAGGTCTAAACAGATATTTCATTTTGTGTAATGTCTATTCAAAGTTATTGAACATTGTTTTTGTTAGCGTTTACAATTGTAAAGTGTGAAGAGTATCTTATTCAATAAAGTATTGTATATTTTATTATCCATAATACCAAAGAAATAAGTAGATATCTACCAAATGGAAAAAGTTATATAAGTATAAACGCAACATCATGTTAGGGCTAGATTATTGTCATTTTAAGATACAGTTAAAGTTAAGGTGTGTTCTCTCCCGTAAAGAGCACAGCGTTATAACCAGAACAGCTGTTAGGGATAGACATGCGAAGGTGGCATTATAATATTACATATCCACGACAGTCCGTTAACGTTAATGCAGGAATTTAACACTACGTTAGTTAGGTTATACACAAACACATACAAGGAAAACATGCTCAACTAGTCTGATCGATGGAATAGAAATATACTTAGAAAAAGCGTGTTCCGTCTATAAAGGTAAGGGGGTTCAATGTCCAGCGTTCCCCTGGAAGGGGGAATACCTTGAAAAATGCAAAAGAAGAAAAAACAGACAAGCTCAACTTGTACAAGAAAATTATATTTGTACACTGATAAAAGTAATATCGCTCACTTACATGTGAGAAAACACCGGCGAGAGTGGGATATCACAGGCACAGGGACTCGTAGAACACAGACATCTTGCTGGCAATCCAAACGGATGTCCGCGCAGCTGTTCCTCCGGTGTTGGCGTCCTGCCTCAAATACCGAAAATGAAGTAAAGCAGTCTCGCACGTCTTTGTCTCCGTCGTCTCTTTGGCGCTAAACTTCCAACAGCAAGATTGCTGCACTCCGTTACCACTCCTTCTCCTTGGTTCTGGTGTCCGCCATACAAAGGGGGTGGTAAGTTCTGTCTGGCTCCGTACTACCACAATGAAATGCATGTACCATAACCCTACGCGTTTCACACACTGGGCTTTGTCAGGGATCCTCTGTGTTTTCTCACATGTAAGTGAGCGATATTATTTTTATCAGTGTACAAATACAATTGTCTTATATAAGCTGTGCTTGTCTGATTGTTGGGTTATACCTTCACTTGGTGTTACTCACATCCACATCCTGAAATAGGGCTTTCTCAGTGTTATTTCCCTCTCTTCTCTTTCTTAATGTGAGTTAAATACCTATTTCAGGGTTTGGATCAGAGTAACTCTGAGACATACTTAAAGCAGCAAAACGTGAAAATATTCATTTTTGATTTGATCAGTTTGGTAGTATTAGATAATAGTGACTGTTTATTTTTTATTTTTATTTAACTTAATCCATTTTAATGAGTTTTATTACACTGAGCATCATTTGATTTCTATAGCAGGCTTTAGCACACTTCCCCAGCAGTGCAAGATCTTTGCAACACTTTCCTGTTTGTGATAATTTGTTGACAATATTCCAAGCAGTTTCAGCTGTCTCAATAGTCAATGTTACCTTAGTAATATAAGGATACATTGTATCTGCTGAGTTACACTGGCTGAAGGATTGATTGAAACTGAAAGGCAGCCATTATGTTAGACACACAATCAGATTTATAACAGGAGCACCAAACAATTACCATCGGAAGTAAGAATGTTGAATTATACATTGTCACATGCTTTACATATTAAAGTAAGAAAAAAAAAGGGGGGGGGGGGTTGTTGTATTGCTGCTTTAACGTCAGATTATTGGAAAATAACGCAACGATGCGCTACAATAACGTGACATTAATCCTAATGTTATGTAGAACAGCCATAGTTTTTGCATATAATTAGCTTGAGGAAACGTGTCATCCCCGGGGAACATAACGTCTGTTCTTGTTTTAGGTAACGTCACGTTATGAGCCATGAATTAACAGAGCTTTTGTGTATCTTGCCCATAATGGGATACGTGGCATAGTTGTAAACAAGCTCTTTCTAAACAAATTGAATGGATGTGTAAATACTGTACTTTGGTCCTAGTTTTGTTGAAACTCTCGTGCGAATGCACTAAACCGGCAGGACCAATTGTTTCTGAACAACATTTGACGGTGTGATTGCAGCATTAGATTACAGAGCTTCAAAGGGAAACAAGTATTGTTTCCATGATGTCACCATTGGAACTGAGTGCCTTGTCTCTCAATTGTTGAATGATTACTTAAATTCAGCTGGGATTATTGAAAGAAAGAAAAGGGGCGTGTAATAGGATGAACTCATCTCACTCATCTGTGACAGAGGCATCTAACAGAGTATAATGATAGCATTGTTATCTGTATGTAAATTGCTGTTGTTTTGCATTCTTTTGTTGAGTTGTCTTGTATGCAGCATTTAGGGGCATGAGATGAGATTTGTCTCTTCAGCTGTTTTGTGTGAGTTGTTTTGTCAGGAGTAATAATAGACCATTTAAAGGTGGTTTCATTGTTACATATCTCTTATACGTTTTTCCCACCTTCTAAACACACTGGGGCGATGCACCACGCTCTCGGGATATATGTCTTGATGCACAGTAAAATAATATTTTTTGTTGCATTTTACAAGGAGAAAAGGAGTCCGCTCCAATTGCTGAATACCCATTTAAACAACTTTTCAATTTAATTGGCTTTCTTACAAAATTAAATCAAAGTTCCTTTTCTTATCTGTATCTTGTGATAAAATAACATTGCTTTTAATTGGGAACATTGGACTCAAGCATATCAGCTACTTGTTTGACTAGTTCTGGCTCCATAATTATTATGCAGACAAAGGAAAACACAAACCTAACAACTAAAGCTGAGATTATAACACCATCGAGCGACGTTAACATCAATCCGATTCCCTATGAGGCCACCCATAGTGCACTCGCCCGTGGTGCGATGCTCATCTGACTCCATGTTCTAGATCTGGATTTTGGTTTTGGTTCTGTTGCAATTCCCATGGTTTGTGTTTCCATTTTGGATTATGGGAGAAATCTGAATTTGATGGGAAAAAAACTAAGACAAGTAATCTGGAGCTGTTTTTACTTCCTATTTATATCTATTTAGCTAAAATAATGATGCAAATAAGGTTTGCTATATAAAAAGTAATAATAATTTGAATAATAATGGTAATAGTAATAAATCCATAATGTGTGTGATTATTGTACCAATCAGCAACAAGTGCACAGTCCTGTTTTATGGATTAAGGATACTTTCCCTCCTTATCATTATGACTGTCAGTACTGTTGTGATATAGGATCATTCCCAATTAATTTAACTGGTACATTTTATTTTTCAATTTGATGGTATTCATCAAACATGCGGTGGTTAATTTGAATGAATATCCGCTTCTCCTCATTCTTTGGCAGTAGCCTCCAGCGACACTCAGTGCTGCCAGCAGGGCTCAGACGAGACACTGGAGGATGGGAAGCTTCGGTAAGCCACAGCCAGTCTGTAAAAAGGGCTTCAGAGTGATGGTGAAATGGTGGTATCTCTCTGCTCCCCTATAATACAATACCCAACAGCTAACCTAAAGGTGTTAATCCAGCTTAAACTGATTGACTGGTATACTAGTCGAGAATAGTAGTAGAGAAAGGTCAGATGTGGTATCTCTCTGCCGATATCTCTCTCTATATAATTTTCTAAGGATGTTTGCACATCCCACTGTGATAGGCTGCATGACCTGTCACTCACCCAGAGACAGCCAATGAGGATGCATATCCCTCCCCCTCTGTGATAGGCAGACTGGCCTGTCACTCACTCAGGAACAGCCAATTAGACTGCACATCCTGTGTAATGAGACTGCACATTGGCTGTGTAACATATGAAGTGTCTGTGGAGTTCAAATTAGAGTTGAATTTAAGGTGAAGAATACAAGAATTGGACACTGTACTTCATCATCAACCCTGCAACTGTGAGAACGTAGCTTTCTAAATGCTCTGGAAAAAATTTCACATCTAAAAGACTCACTTTCTAAGTTTCTGTATAACCTTCAGTGCTACATGCCCCCCCACCCTGGCCTGATTTATACCCCTGCTCGTTCACCTCCTTCTCTTCTTATCCTCCAATACCTGGGAACTATCTCCTCCTACACTGCCGACACAGTTTATCCGAGTGCGGCTCATTCCGCAAGCCGGGAAATGTCCCGGCTTGCGAGCCGCACTCCCTCAGCGTGCCGCGCATCACCGATGCGCGGTCACGCATCATCGGGTGCCAGCGCCCCCTGCACGCGCGTCCAGGGCTCCCCGAGGGAGCCCTGGTGTCCCGCGATCGCGGGACGGCGGCAGGGGGTTCCGGGGGACCCGGCGGACCCGGCAGCGGTAGGGAGAGCGCCCCGATCGGAGGGCGCTCTTCCGCTGCTTCGGCGCGCGCCCGTCACCCTGCGGCGCGCGCCAGGATACTGCTGCGGCCAAGAACGGGCAAATGCTCGAATAAACTTGGCCGCAGCAGTACCTCTCTTCCTGGATCTCATTATGCGCTTCCTGCATCTCATTATACGCTTCCTGCATCTCATTATGCCCTTCCTGCATCTCATTATGCCCTTCCTGCATCTCATTATGCCCTCCCTGCATCTCATTATGCTCTTCCTGCATCTTACTATGCTATCCCTGCATCTCATTATGCTCTCTCTGCATCTCTCATTATGCCTTTCCTGCATCTCAGTATGCTCTCCCTGCATCATCATTATGCTTCCGCATCTCATTATTCCTCTCAGCTGCATCTCATTATCCTTTCCTCGGTCTGCAAGTATGCTCTCCAGCATCCAGTATGCCTTTCCCCTTGGCATCTCAGTATGCTCTCTCCTGCATCTCATTATGCCTTTCCCTGCATCTCAACTATGCTCCTCCTCTCACCTGCAGTCTCAGTATGCCTTTCCTCATCTTCCGTATGCCTCCTCCTCCCTGCAGCTCAGTCATCCTTCCTTTCTGCATCTCAGTATGCTCTCCCCTGCATCTCAGTATGCTTTCATGCATCTCAGTATTCTCTGCCGCTGCAGTCTCATTTAGCCTTGCTCTCTGCAATCTCGTATGCTCTCGCCTCGCATCTCATTATGCCTTTCCTGCATCTCAGTATGCTCTCGCTGCATCTGTTCTATTTATAGCCTTTCCTGCATCTGCATATGCTCTCGCTGCATCTCATTATTCCTTTCGCTGTTCCTCTCGACTATGGCTCTCCCTGCATCTCAGTATTGCCTTCCTCGCATCTGCAGTAGCCCGATTTCAGCTATGCATCTCAGTAGGCTCTCCCTGGCATCTCATTATCCTCTGCGCATCTCCGTGATGCTCTGTCCTGCATTCTCACTATTGCCTTTCCTGCATCTCAGTATGTCTTCGCTGCATCTCATTATGCCTTCTCACTGTTTCCTGCATCTTGCAGTATGCTCTCGCTGTGCATCTCTCATTATAGCCTTTCCTGCATCTCACTATGCTCTATCCTGTCATATCTAGCGAATGCCTTCCTTTCCTTGGCTCGCAGTATGCCTTTCCTGCATCTCAGTATGCTCACCTGCATCTAGTAGCTATCTGCACTCAGCATGCATCTCTCATCTAGGTATGCCCTTCCTGCATCCAGTATGCGCCTCGCCTCATCTCCAGTATGGCTTTCCCTCTGCTTATCTCAGTATTGCCCTTTCGCGTCTCTGGCATCTCCAGTATGCTCTCCTGCGATCTCAGTATGCCTTTCCTGCATCTCAGTATGCCTTTCCTGCATCTCAGTATGCTCTCCCTGCATCTCAGTATGCCTTTCCTGCATCTCAGTATGCCTTTCCTGCATCTCAGTATGCTCTCCCTGCATCTCAGTATGCCTTTCCTGCATCTCAGTATGCTCTCCCTGCATCTCAGTATGCCTTTCCTGCATCTCAGTATGCTCTCCCTATTGCTTTTCCTGTTTGCTGTTAACTCACTCCTTTGTAAACTTTTCTGTTTCTCCACCTCCCCCACTCCCCTCCTGTCCACATCTCCCCTCCCCCTTTGCATGTGCTCATACACTGCACCACCATGTACACACCTTTCCCAACAACATCTACACCCTCAATAAAAAGCACCCCCACAAATCCTCTTCTCACCCCCTCTCTCCCTGCTAATGGTGTTAACCAATCTCATTTTATACTGACCACCCTTAATTCGCACATCTCAAAAGAAGCATCCCAATAGCCTGTACTCAGGGCTACTGTGCCACACTTAATCGCTCCTACCAACCATTGTGGCCAAGCACTGCCACCTACTGCCCTTATTCCCTTACCTGCTGTCTCTGTAAGTCTGTAAACACTTATTGCCTGAATTTGCTGCGCTTATTGTATAATAATTCCCTGTACTGTATTGTCTTTATAAAGCGCTGAGAACATTGTTGGTGCTATATAAATAAAGATACACATGCATACCCCTCTGTGATAGACTGAGCGGCTTCTCACTCACCCGAGAAACACCACGGGAGGGGAGTTTAATGGCAGTGGAAACAGCAAGGAGAGAGAAGGAGACAGATGAGAGCAGGGCGTATAGTATGCATAGTGAGGAACAAACACTAAGGAGGAGACAGAGAGACAATAGAGAGCTGTGTGCACTTGGGGAGGAAAGACAGCAAGGTGAGTAGGAGGAGGAAACAGAGAGACAGCAAGGAGAGCAAGAGACAGATGAATAGGAGAGGAGGGAGTGTAGTGTGCACAGAGAAGATTAAGGCAGGGAGTACAAAGAGGATAGGAGAGAGTACAAAGAGGAGCAGGGCATGATGAAAGAGTAAAGGGAGGAGAGACAGCAAGGAGAAAAGGAGATAGAGAGAGAAACAGCAAGGAAAGGAGGAGACAGAGGGATGACAAGGAGGAGGAGGGAATGGAGAGCAGTGTGCACATCAGGCAGGAGGGAGTGTAAGAGTGGGGAAGAGAGACAGCAAGGTCAGTAGGAGGAAACCGAGAGACAGCAAGGAGAGGAGGTGACAGATGAGATAAGTAGGAGAGGAGGGAGTGTAGTGTACATAGAGGAGCAGATGCAGTAAGTTAGGGAGTGCAGAGAAGAGCAGGGCATGATGGAGGCAAGAGTAAGGTGGGGAATACAGAACAAGAGACAGCATGAATTACAGAGAGGGGTGAACACAAAGAGTAATGTTTCATTAATAACCTTTCAGATCTCTTAGATCAGCGTATGGTACAGATAGTATGTACAGGCCTTGACAAATGCACTCACCCGCATGCCAGGGGCGAGTGCATTTTACCTTCTGGCGGGGTGCTGCAGTGGCGTGGTTTAGCATCTATCGGCATTTTCCTCCTTCGTCTACCGGCATTCTCCTATGCATTTAAAATGGCTGTGCGACGTCATTTGATGCCGTGTTGCCATGCCAATGGCACGCTACGTGACGTCACGAAGATGGAAGCGGCCTTGGAGCAGAGCGGGCAGTAGGGGAGCTGGAGTGCGTGGAGCAGCCTCGGAGCAGACCGAGCAGAGTGGGCAGTCAGGGAGATGGTGGGCTGGGAGCGCGAAGGTCCCCTTGCCGTGGAGGATGGGAGCTGACGTGACCGGAGCCAGGCTTGCCCGGCACTACGCATGTGCACTGGCCCACCTGGCGACGTGCAGCACGGCAGGACCCCAGAAGTAGGCCGCAACAATGATCAGCCACCAGGACCACACCGAATTCTCTGCTGCACATGTGGGCCCCCTCCCTTCTCAGCAGTCACCCACCAACCCAGTCACCCACCCACCCACCAACCCAGTCACCCTCCCACCCAGTCACCCACCCAGCCAGTCACCCACCCACCCAGTCAGTCATGCACCCAGTCAGGGATTCCTGACGAAGCTATTTTTAGTGTAGCGAAATGTGTTGAATCCAGGAGGAGATGGAGCATCATCAGGATAGAGCCTCGTGGAGTAGTCCTGCTGTTCCTAGCAGCTGCATCAAGGAGCAGCACGCGCCTGGAATTCGTGTCTATCAGCATGGACTTGATACACTGAGAGAGGAGTGGTGAGATCGTCCTTGCTCTGGGCTAACCATTATACGCTTATTTTTATTGCACAAAGTTACACCCTACAGATCTTCTCATCCCAGAGGTTACCTGGTTTATCCTGGACCTGTGTTCCTGTACACCTATTTATTGTGTGTGACATGCCTAGTCAACTCACATGTATATGAGTATAACTTTTGGAGGTTCTTGAAGCTGATTAGGTCCTTTATTACATACAGTGTTGCACTAGATATTGTTTCATCATTTCTCCAGATATGGTGTGTCCTGCTCCCACACGCTGCTTGTTCCATGCACCCAGCCACCCACCCACCCAGTCAGTCAGTCAGTCACCCACCCATTCAGCCACCCACCCAGACTAGTTTAGTCACACACACACACACACACACACACACACACACNNAAACACACACACACCACACACCCACACACACACACACACCACAGCACACAAACACACACACACACAACCACCACACCCACAACACACACACACACCACACACACACCACACCACACACACCACACACTCTTACACGAGGAATTCATACTTAGTATAAATATAGAAGTGCAATAGTTGAAACACGGGTATGTGCCGCGCACACGCGTTTCTAAGTTGAAACTTCTTTGCGTTTTGTCACTGAATGTGTTTTTTGAATTTAATTAAAAACAGCAGACACCACACATACAATTTCGTGTGGCAAAAGTCAAAGAATTTCACTTAAAGTACTTGGATGCAATATTTACTTCAGAGACTACAATAGGAAAGTGCACTAATATTCTATTCACGCAGAATATGAAATTGTAGGTACACTTCAAGCTTGTAGATATTATAAGAAGGGATTGTCATCTGTAAAATCAGGTGGGGGGGGGGGTATCACTACCGGGCACAACATCGCGCAGCAGATCCACAGCTCTCACTGGTGGAGAGAATGTAGAGGCCAGGAAGGGAGGAGCGTGACAGCTGGATATCTTATTTTACGCTATATATCTTAACTGCCCTATAACCTACACTGAATAACCTATAATGATTTCTTCCAGATCTCAACTCTCAAGTTCACAGGGGAGACATCGGAATCCCCCTAAACACAGAAGACAGTAGGGAACACCTCCCTCCAATGTATATCATTGAGGAATGAGGGTACCTGGACATCGGGACTGCAGATCAAGTAACATCCAGAGTGGATGCTGCTATAGAAATTGTGAGCGGGGGCATCCAGACACTGGTTAAGGGGTTCAGGAAACTAGTCATTCACATTTGCCTTTTTTTCTAGATTAGTGAGGTTATCGGACACACACACACACACACACACACACACACACACACACACCACACACACAACACACACACACACACACCACAACCACACAACACACACACACAACCACACACACACACACACCACACACACACACCAAACAACCCTCTGTAACAAGAAGTAATTATAGTAAGTATAAATGTAAAACAACAAATAAACTAGCGCACAAAATTATACCTTAAATTAATAAGTGCACAAAATAAAATTATTAATAATAATGATAGGTGTGGTATATATGGGCTAGTGGTAGGAGTGTGGAAGTAAATGTTAATTAGGCAGAGGGAATCGCTAGCTCTATAGGGATAAACCCTTCACAATGCTCTAGTGTGGCTTCTTCTTATATCTGAACATTTATATATATTGAAGTCCAAGATGTTTTTAAAAATATATTCTTATTTTATATAATTTATTTACACCTCTATTGATGTTATATTTAAGTATTTTTACTATATTAAATAAGCATTTTTTCTTCATCTTTTTCTCAATTAACTCCATCAGTGTACTTATTTAGCACACTATTATATGAATAAACATGCACTTCACATAATTAGTTTTCATTACATTCAAGTATAGAATATTTCATAGTTCTTGAGATAATTAGGCAGCCCAGTATATATTATCTGTGTATTTATTAGTATTCACTATGTGAGTATATGCACTTATGCAGGTTGTTCACTTATCACATAATAGGTTTAATTATATATAGTATCATTTTCTGATTCTTCAAAAAACATATGATAACTAACTGTTATGTTTTTATTAAAAATTCATGTTGCACTTTTTGTTTTCTTAAGCAAAGTGTAGCCACATTCCAATCAGAGTTGGGATTTCGTTTCCACGCTATGATTGGCTATGTACCACTGTATCTGCGGCCATCGTTTGTTTTGATGACGTCATCTTACAGGCAAATGAAGCGACCCTCTGATTGGCTGGCTTCATTCCCTTTAATGACGTCATCAATTAAATTTTTTTTTAAACTAAATCACATGGTTTTCATGGCGCAATCAGGGCCAGTGAGTAACCATTGATGAAATGTGACGTCATAGGCATATAAAAAGACTATGTCGCTCTTTTGAAGCCAGACGCGAGGAGAAAGACCTCCCCTCCTAAGAAGAGAGCAGGGCGTGGCGTAGAAGATGAAGAAGACGGAGAATGACCCCAAGGACTGACGGAAAGGATTACAAATAGAAGAAAGTAAGACAACCAGTGGATTGTAAGGGTTTTTATTTTATGGTTCACTTGTGGATTGGTTCGAGGACTTCTGGTTCCCCTGGATTTCGGTGAGTGGGCCATCTAATGGTACAGTAAGTAAACAAGAAAAGTTATTTTTGAACTTTTACAGGTTTTTTGATTTTTTTTTTAAATGTGTATTTTTCCCCCCCATTTAATTGCCCTGAATTGATCTATGTCCCTATGGATATACATTACATACAGGAGCACTGATGGGTGTATTGTATTGTATTTTTTGATATACAATTCATTTTTTTATGCTCTTTTATTGCCCCGTATGTATGTATATATATATGGATAGACATACGGATATAAATGATTGATTTGCTAATGTTTATGTTTTTTTCATGTATTTCAAATGTTTTACTGCTTGATTTTCTACACTGTTGTTGTGTGTGTAATTTAATTTTATTTAGTTACATGTATTTTTAATGTTTTTCCATGTAGGTTATTTCTGGGGCTTGCTTAGTAATATCAGCTTATTTTGGTAGTTAGATTTAGTATGATGGTTGTTACTTTGAAGTAGACTTTTTTTTTTATTCAATGGTTGGATTGAGAATGTAATATGAATTGTATAATTGATTGGATTGTATTTTAATTTATTTTAAATTGATTAATTGATTGAGTCATTATTATCTTTACTTGCTTAGTTCGTATTTGATTTTGTGGATGGCTTGTATGTTGTTTGTTCATAGTTATTTTATTTGGAACTTGATTTTTGCTAGTTTTACATGATGCACAGATTAATGCATCATGTACACACTAAAGTGTTTTTTGGAAATTTGGATACAGTATATATTGTAGGCGAGGGTGTGGGGGGAGAGCTGAGATAGAAGTTATCTGTAATATAATACCCACTGTACAAATGAATGGTTGAAGGGTTGGTATCGGGGCAGGGTGGGTTATTACTGTCGCGGTTATTATCGCTAAGGTGATTAAGGGGTTAGGGGACATTACATTGGCTATTTTATTCTTTGTATGTTTTGTAGAATCGGAGGGGACATGGGCAGGATGAGATGAGGATGAGACGGCCTTCATCGTGGGTGCCTGGAAAGGTAGTGTAATATTATTTACTTGTATTTTTTGTAATTAATGTATTTAAAATGGGCGAAATGCATTTTTCTCCATATGGGACAATAGTAATTTTGCCCATTACGGTAGTTGTAAGTGTAACCCGTCTATGTACCCCCCCGACATGAGATTGGGGGGGTCACTCCTTCTGGTCATTTGTCATTGTCCTGGATGCTGAGACCTGCTGCTAAACAGGAGGTGAGTGTGCTCCGCGGTGTTGGTGGGGAGAGCCCAGGACAGGGACAAGGAGGGTGGTGTGGGGACAGGTTACCTTGTTCTCTCATGGTGTAACAAGCGCCTCCAGCCAGAGGGATCCCCTGGGGTCTCCAGAGGAGAGGACCCCCACTGAAACTCAATTCTCCAGACACAGAACAGGGACACACAAGCAGCCTCTTTTCTCTGGTTCTATTCAGCATGGATGTGCAGATAGCCATACAGCATACAGCATGGTGTAATATCTGCCTTTCTGCTAAGGCAAGCTTAAAACCCCCCCTCATTGCCCAGGATGGGGCAAGAGGGGGAGACTTCTCTTGCTTCTCGAATCTCTCTCAGCTCTTTCTCTAGACTAACTGATCACAACTGAATTTGGGAATATTTCATTGAATATCCTCAGAGTGAGTATCTCTAGCTTTGAATCATTACAACTCAAAGCTGGATACCCCGATTGGCTCACACACACATCATCAGGGGCTGTCCAACCCATATCCCCCTTTGGATTAACACATTCAAATGTTGCTTAGGCCTGCCCTGAATATTGCTACATACTCATAGCTGAAATGCAAAACAGACCAACTGAGGAATTAACCTTTCACCAACTGCCTGTTTCTAAACAGGACTGACAGAGAAAGGCCAAGAAGAATACATAGCTGCCCGAAGGCCAGGCTATACAAGTGTTACAGTATCCGTTTCGCCCCCTCCTCCCGCCGCGCTCCTCCTACCACGCTTCCTCACACGCTAGTAATTCTCCCCCCCTACTCATCCTACTTTTTAAGGCCTCCCCCCGCCCGCCTTTGCTCTTTCGTCATAATCAATCCTCCCATCTCTCCCATCGCAGCAGTTTATTTCATCATTTCTCTATTCCTCTGTATTGTCACTTTCTCCGCCCCTATGCCTCTTCGTACTCTCCGCTCTGGGTTCCGTACCCGTCATACGCCACCCTGCGCCTGAAACTATTGCCCGTCCACGACCGGATATACCCCTACCACGTCGACTACCTCGCCATCCCACTACATTCCCTCATCCCTCCTTACGCTGCCTCCATACACCTCATCCCTCGCTTACTCCCCCCCCTCGCATCTTGTACCCTCACCTTCACCTCGCCCCCTCACCTACTTCCTTCCTCCTCCCCTCTTTCCACCCTCTCCGCTCTGTCCGTACGCCCTTCCCCAATTATTTCTCTCCTGTGCTTCCTCCTCCCTGCCCCATCGCCGTACCTTCATCTCAAACTCAACTCCCTCCCCCCCCCCCTCTACCCTTCGCTGACCTCTCATCTTCCTTCGCGCTCCCTTTACTGTGCACCCCACCCTCCCTTTTCTTCCCTCTCAGCCCCCTTGTCTTTCTATCTTATCCGCTCCCACTTTCTATTCTCCTCTTCAAAACTCCTCTCTTTCCCCTAACTCCACACCCCCTACCGTTCCCCCGTCTAGTCTTGGTTAGTCACCCTCCTCCCATCGTATATTCTTTCTTTTTTTCCTCTTCCTAGTCCTCTACCCCCTCGCCAACACCCAGCCTCCCTTCCTTTGCCCTCCACTCCGGCCTGCGCTCTCCACCCCCTCCCCCCCTCCTTTCTCACTTTTCGCCTCTATTGTATCCTCGTCTAACCCCCCTTCGTTTGCACTGCCTATAACAAGTGTTAGGGGGAGAGGGGGTTGGGGGTGTTGTGGTTGTATATTGCAATGTTTATTGGGGGCAATTGTACCCCCTAAACCTGATATTGTGCTTAACCCCTTCATTGCCCTTAGAGGATAGCGCTAAGGAAGTGAAGGCTGCTTTAAGTATTTTATTAATAGTGGGCGGGAGCAGGGTCCCCGGAGCTGAACCGATTGATTTCGTGTCGAGACCCACTTGCCTACTCCACGAGTATACATGGATTGATCGGATTTGCCAGGATCGCGCACCATCTTTTATAGCGTCCCGACGTCGCGTGCTTGGACGTTACTATATAAAGATGGAGGACACTCGATCGATGCCATAACCGGGTTCCCTGCTAACTCGGAAGCAAGGGGGTCTTGAGCATGGAATCAATGCGGTGAGCTCAGGGGACCCCCTGCTCCGCCACACTATATTAAAAATGTACATTAATGCAGCTCATTACCATAGCGGGATAGCCGCTATGGTATGAATGATTGGTTATTGTTGTGTGGTTTTGACACTAGTGTCTTGATGTGTAGGGGGGTCTCCAGAGCTGAACCCATTGGTTTCAGCCTCGGGGACCCCCTACTTCACGGAGATATAGGCCCCGTCTGGGGTGCCGGTATCCATGCAGGAATGTTAAATGTCAAGGTACGTGAAGCGGGAGCTTAAAAGTGCAGGGATACCGGGCAGCCATACGGGGCCTTGCATCTCTGAAGTAGGGGTCCCCGAGACTGAAACCAATGCGGTCATTCCGGAGACCCCCTGCTCATCTACACTATTATTTAAAATGAATATGTAATGCTTACGATCGCCTGTAAAGCGTGCATGGAGATGTGAGAAATCTCCATGCAAATGTATACAGGCCGGGCTTTTTTTTTTTTATCAGCTATGTCCGTGTGAAGTATTACCTGCAGGCTTGCCCTCCCAGCAGTATGGATTGTATTACTGCCAGAGTGCTCCAGCAGTTTATGGCTGTTATTATGCGGCTTGCCTCCCAGCAGTAGTGTATTACTGCTGCTGCCCTCCCAGCAGTATGGCAGTATACTGCAGCGGGCTACCAGCAGTATGGCTGTAGTATGAGCTTGTCTCCCAGCAGTATGGCTGTATGCCTTGCCAGCTTGTTCTCCCAGCAGTATATGGCAGTATAGCGCTTGTCTCCCGACCAGTATGCTGTATTATGCAGCTTGTCTCCCAGCAGTATGGGCTGTATTCCTGCCAGCTTGCCTCCCAGCAGTATGGCTATATTACTGACAGCTTGCCTCCAGCATATGGCTGTATTTCTGCAGCTTGCCTCCCAGCGTATGGCTTGATATGCAGCTTGCCTCCCAGCAGTATGGCTTATACTGCCAGCTTGCTCCCAAGCCGTTATGGCGGATACTGCAGTTGCCTCCCAGCAGTATGGCTTGTATTACTGCAGCTTGTCTCCCAGCAGTATGGCGGTATTACTGCAGTGCTTGTCTCCCCGCAGTGATGGCCTGTATTACTGCAGTTGCCTCACAGCAGTATGGCTGTATTACGGCAGCTTGACTCCGCAGTATGGCGTATTACTGCAGCTTGCATCCCAGCAGTTTATGGCTGTATTATCGCGCTTGCCTCCCCGCCAGTATGGCTGTATTACTGCAGCGCTTGCTGCCCAGCCAGTATGGCTGCATACTTGCAGCTTGCCTCCCAGCGATGGCTGTATTACTGCAGCTTGTCTCCCAACCACCAACAGCAGTATGGCTGTATTTACTGCCAGCTTGCCATCCCAGCAGTCATGGCTGTATTACTGCAGCTGCCTCCCAAGCAGTATGGCGGTATTACTGCAAGCTTGCCTCCCAGCAGTATGGCGTATTACTGAAAGCTTGCATCCCAGCAGTATGGAGGTATTACTGCAGATTGGCCTCCAGAGCAGTATGGCGTAGTACGAGCTTGCCTCCAAGCAGTATGGCGTATTATTGCAGCTTGCTCCCAGCAGTATGGCTGTATTACTGCAGTTGTCTCCCAGCAGTATGCTGTATACTTGCAGCTTGCTTCCCAGCAGTATGGCTGTATTACTGCAGCTTGCCCTCCCAGAAGTATGGCTGTATTATGCAGCTTGCCTCCCAGCAGTATGGCTGTATTACGGCAGCTTGCATCCCAGCAGTATGGATTGCATTACTGCAGCTTTGCCTCCAGCAGTATGGCTGCATTACTGCAGCTTTGCCTCCCAGCAGTATGGCTGCATTAATGCAGCTTGCTCCAGCAGTATGGCTGCATTTACTGCAGCTTGCTCCCAGCCAAGTATGGCCTGCATTACTGCAGCTTTGCCTCCCAGCAGTATGGCGGCATTAATGCAGTTGCCTCCCAGCGATGGCTGATTAATGCAGCTTGCCGCCAGCAGTATGGCTGCTATTATGCCGCTTGCTCCCAGCAGTATGGTGTTTTAATGCCAGCTGCCTCCCGCAGTATGGCTGTATTACTGCAGTTGCCTCCCAGCAGTATGGCCTGTTTACTGCAGTTGCCTCCCACAGTATGGCTGTATTACTGCGCTGCCTCCCAGCAGTATGTCTGATTATGCCAGCTTGCCTCACAGCAGTATGGCTTATTAATGCAGTGTCCCAGCAGTATGGCTGTATTACTGCAGCTGCCTGCCAGCAGTATGCGTATAATGCAGCTTGCCTCCCAGCAGTAGGGCTATGTATTACGCAGCTTGCCTCCAGCAGTATGGCTTGTATTACTGCAGCTTGCCTCCCAGCAGTATGTGCTGTATTACTGCATTGCCTCCCAGCAGTATGGACTGTATTACTGCAGCTTGCCTCCCAGCAGTATGGCTGGATACTGCAGCTTGGTCTCCCAGCAGTATGGGCCAGTTATTACTGCAGCTTGCCTCACACAGTATGGCTGTATTATGCAGATTGTCTCCAGCAGTATGGATGTTTCCTGCAGCTTGACCTCCCAGCAGTATGGCATATTATGACAGCTGCCTCCCAGCAGATGGCAGTATTATTGCAGCTTGCCTCCCGCAGTATATGGTGTTTGTATTATGCAGGTTGCCTCCCAGCAGTTATGGCTTTATTACTGCAGCTTGGCTCCCACAGTATGGCGGTATTACTGCAGCTTGCTTCCGCAGTACGGCTGTATTATGCACTTGCCTACAAGCCAGTATGGCTTGTATTACTGCAGCTTGTCTCCCACGAGGGCGTAGTCTGCAGCTTGCTCCCAGCAGTATGGCTGTATTACTGCAGCTTGCCTTCCCAGCAGTATGGCTGTTATTATGCAGCTTGCCTCCCAGCAGTAGGGCTGTATTACTGCAGCTTGGGGGGGGCGCCCAGCAGTATGGCTGTATTCTGCAGCTTGGCCTCCAGCAGTAGGCGGCATTACTGCAGATGACTCCGAGCAGTATGGCTTGTATTACTGACAGCTTGTCTCCCGCAGTATGGATGCATACAGGCAGCTGGCCTCCCAGCAGTATGATGTATTACTGCAGCTTGCACCAGCAGTATGGCTGTATTACTGCAGCTGCCTCCAAGCAGTTATGGCTGTATACTGCAGCTGCCTACCGCAGTATGGCTGTATTAATGCGCTTGTCTCCCAGCAGTTATGGCTGTATTACTGCAGCTTGCCTCCAGCAGTATGGGCTGTATTACTGCAGTTGTCTCCCGCATAAGGCCTGATTACTGCAGCTTGTCTCCCAGCAGTATGCTGTATTACTGCAGTTGCCTCCCAGAAGTAGGATGTATTATGCAGCTTCCTTCCCAGCAGTAGGGTGTATTACTGCAGCGTGCCTCCCAGCAGTTATGGCTGTTATTTACTGCAGCTGGTCTCCCAGCAGTATGGCTGTATTAAGGCAGCTTGCTTCCCAGCAGTTATGGCTGTATTACTTGCAGCTGCACCAGCAGTATGGCTGATTATGCAGCTTGCCTCCCCAGCAGTATGGCTGTATACTGCAGCGGGTCTCCCAAGCTGTATGGCTGTAGTAATGCAGCTTGCTTCCAGCATATGGCTGTAATTACTGCGCTTGACCTCCCAGCAGTATGGCTTTGTATTACGTGCAACGTGCTTCCCAGCAGTATGGCTGTATTACTGCAGATTGCCTCCCAGCCAGTATGGCGGTTTATTGCCAGGCGGCATCCCAGCAGTATGGCTGTTTGATATACGCAGCGGCCTCCAGCAGTATGGCGGTATGACTGCAGCTGCCTCACAGCAGTATGGCGCATTAATGCAGCTTGCCTCACAGCAGTATGGCTGAGAATGACAGCTGCCTCCAAGCAGTATGGCTGCATTCTGCAGATTGTCTCCAGCAGTATGGCTGCATACTGAACAGACTTCGGACTCCCCGCAGTATGGCTGCCTTACTGCAGCTTTGCCTCCCAGCAGTATGGCTGTTATTACCTGCAGCTGCCTACCAGCAGTATGGCTGATTACTGCAGCTTGTCTCCCAGCAGCCATGGCTGCATTACATGCAGCTTGCCTCCCAGCAGTATGGCTGTCATTATGCAGCTTGCTCCCAGCGTATGGCTGTTATTACTTGCAGCTTGCCTCCAGGCAGTATGGCTGTATTACTTGCACGCTTGCCTCCCAGCAGTATGGCGGACATTTACTGCACGCTGCCTCCCAGCAGTATGGCTGCATTACTGCAGATTGTCTCCAACAGTATGGCTGCATTCTGCAGCGCCTCCAGCAGATGGCTGCAATACTGCAGCTGACTCCCAGCAGTCTGGCCTGTATTAATGCAGCTGCTCCAGCAGAAGGCTGTATTACTGCAGCTTGCCTCCCAAGCAGTATAGTATGGATGTATACTACAGCTTGCCCCCAGCAGTATGGCGTATTACTGCAGTTTGCCTCCCAGCAGTATGCTGTATATGTGCTTGCACCCTCCAAGCATATGGCTGTATTTACTGGCAGCTTGACTCCCAGCAGGATGGCTGATTATGCAGTTTTTGCTCCCAGCAGTTTATGGCTGTATTACTGCAGCTTGCTCCCAGCAGTATATGGCTGTATTACTGCAGCTTGCCCTCCCAGCAGTTATGCTGTATTATGTAGCTGCTCCAGCAGTTATGGCTGTATTACTGCAGCTATGCCTCCCAGCAGTATGGCTGTATTACTGCATTGCCTCCCAGCAGTAGGGCTGTATTACTGACAGCTTTCCTCCAGCAGTATCGCGCTGTATTAATGCAGCTTGCCGACAAAGTATGGCGTATTCCTGCACTGCTTGCCAGCAGTATGGCTTATCATGCAGTATGGCTTCCCAGCAGTATGGTGTATACTGCAGTTGCTCCACAGGGCAGTATGGCTGTATTACTGCAGCTTGTCTCCAGCAGTATGGCTGCATTTATTGCAGCTGCCTCCCGCAGTATGGATGGCATTACTGAAGTTGCCTACAGCAGTATGCTTGCATACTGCAGATGGTCCCCAGCAGTATGGCCGCATTACTGCAGTTGCCTCCCAGCAGTATGGCTGCATGAATGAGATTGCTCCAGCAGTATGGCTGTTTACTGCAGCTTGCCTCCCAGCAGTATGGCTGCATTACGCAGATTGTCTTCCCAGGCAGTAGGGCATTACTGCAGCTTGCCTCCCAGCAGTATGGCTGTAGTACTGCCGCTTGACTCCCAGCAGATGGCTGCTTGTATTCCTGCAGCTTTGCTCCCAGCAGTATGGCTGATATGACTGCACGAAAAAAATTGCCTCCCAGCAGTATGGCTGCATTACTGAGCTTGCCTCCCAGCAGTATGGCTGCATTACTGCAGATGTCTCCAGCAGTAGCTGCATACTGCAGCTGCCTCCCCAGCAGTAGGGGCTCATACTGCAGATTGACCTCCCAGCCGTATGGCTGCATTACTGCAGATGTCTACCAGCAGTATGGCTGCATTACTTGCGCTTGACTCCCAGCAGGATGGGCTGCATTACATGCAGCTTGCCTCCAGCAGGTTATGGCTGTATTACTGCGCTGCCTCCCAGCAGTATGGCCTGCATTAATGCAGATGGTCTCCCAGCAGTATGGCTGCATACTGCAGCTGCCCTCCAGCAGTGATGGTGTTTACTGCAGCTTGACCCCAGCAGTATGGCTTATTCTGTAAGCTTGCATCCCAGCAGTATGGCGTATAAGCAGCTTGAATCCAGCAGTATGGCTGTTGTTGTATTATTGCAGTTGCTCCCAGCAGTATATGCTGTAGTACTGCAGCTTGCCTCCCAGCATAGGCTGTATTACTGCAAGATTGCCGTCCCAGCAGTATGGCTGTTATTATGTAGCTTGCCTTCCAGCAGTATGGCTGTATTACTGACAGCTTGCCCCCAGCAGTATGGCTGTAGTACTGCAGCTTGCCTCCAGCAGTATGGCTGTATTACGCAGCTTTACTCCCAGCAAGTAGGCGTATTACTGCAGCTTGCCTCCCAGCAGCAGTATGGCTGTATTCCTCAGCTGGCTTCCCAGAGCAGATGGCTTTATCAACTTGCCAGTATGGCTATCCCAGCAGTAGTGCTGTGTTTACTGCCAGCTTGCCTCCCAGACAGTATGGCGGTATTACTGGCAGCTTGTATCACAGCAGTATGGCTGTATACTGCAGTTTGTCGTCCAGCAGTAGGGCTTGTATACTGCAGCTTGCCTTCCCAGCTATGGCGGATTACGCAGCTTGCCGACCAAGCAGTATGGTGTATACGCAGATTGCCTCCCAGCAGTAGATGGCTTGTATTATGCAGCTGCTCCCAGCAGTATTGGCTGTAGATTCTGCAGGTTGCCTCCCAGCAGTTATGGCTGTATTACTGCAGCTGACTCACAGCAGTATGGCTGTTCTTACTGCAGCTTGACTCAAGCGGTGGGCTTGTAAAAAATTTACTGCAGCTTGCCTCCCAGCAGTATGGCTGTATTACTAGCAGCTTGCCTCCCAGCATAGGCTGTATTACTGCAGTTGCCTCACAGGCAGTATGGCTGTATATGCAGCTTCCTCCAGCAGTATGGTGTATACTGCTCTTGCCTCCCAGCAGTATGGCTGTATACTGCAGCTTGCCTCCCAGCAGTATGGCGTATGTGTATTACTGCAGCTTGCCGCCCCGCAGTATGGATGTTTTACTGCAGCTTGCATCCAGCAGTATGGCTGTATTACTGCAGATCCTCCATGCAGTATTGGCTGTATTACTTGCAGCTTGCCTCCCAGCAGTAGGCTGATTACGCAGCTTGCCCCCAGCGTATGGTGTATTAATGCAGCTTGCCTCCAGCAGTATGGGGCCTGTCTGTATGAATGCAGCTGACTCCCAGCAGAATGGCTGTCTTACTGCAGCTTGCCTCCAAGCAGTAGGGCTGTATTACTGCACTTGTTCTCTATCTGTTCTCCGCTTGCCTAACAGCAGTAGGCTTGATATTACTGCAAGCTTGCCTCCCAGCAGTATGGCTGTTATTCTGTAGCTTGCCTCCCAGCCAGTATGGCTGTATTACGCAGCTTGCCCAGCAGTATGGCTGTTTATTTATGCAGTGTGCCCCAGCAGTATGGCGGTATTACTGCAGCTTACCATCAGCCAGGATGGCTGTATTATGAAGCTTGTCTCCAGCAGTATGGCTGTATTACTGCCGCTTGCCTCCCAGCAGTAGGGCTGTATGATGTTAGCGTGCATCCCAGCAGTATGCTGTATTACTTGTGGACCAGCTTGCCTCCCAGCAGTATGGCTGTAGTACGCAGCTGGCATCCCGCAGTATGGCTGTATTTACTGCCAGCTTTCCTCCCAGAGTTATGGCTGTAATACTGACAGCTTGCTCATCAGTATGGCTGTATTCCTGCAGCTTGCTTTTCCCAGCAGTATGGCTTTATCACATGCAGTATGGCTCCCAGCAGTCGGCTGTATTACTGCCAGCTTGACTTCCCAGCAGCAGGATGGATGTATTACTGCAGCTTTTCTCCCAGCAGTTTATGGCTGTATTAATGAGCTTGTCTCCCCAGCAGTATGCTGCTATTACTGAAGCTGCCTCCAGCAGGAGGCTGTATTACATGCAGCTTGCCTCCAAGCAGTTATGGGTTTATGCAGCGTTGAGCGTTGCGCCAGCAGTATGGCTGTATTATGAAGCTGGCCCCCAGCAAGTAGGGCTGTATTTACTGCAAGCTTGCCTCCCAGCAGTTATGGCAGTATTATCAGCTTGCCTCCCAGCCAGTTTGGATTGTATTACTGCAGCTTGCTCCCAGCAGTATGGCTGTATTAATGTGCTTGCATCCCAGAATTATGGCGTATTTACGCAGCTTGCCTCCTAGCAGTCTGGCTTATTACCTTGCAGCTGCTTCCCAGCAGTATGGCGTATTACTGCAGTTGCCGCCCAGCAGTCATGTTTTTATCGGATTATTTATAAAATATTTTACCAGAGTAATACATTGAGAGTTCTGTTTTTTTTGGTGTTTTGGGTTTTCTTTTTTTTTTTAGTTGGTTTTGTGTTTTTTACCCTCTCATTTTAAGTATGCTGGGCACAGAGTAAAACAATTAATACATGGTTACCGTTCCAGTTACATCAATGAACAAGGTATACATTATATACAGGGACATTGCGTGACAGTTAAAGAAAATATATTATTATGAGTGTATGATGAAAACAGTTACAGACCAGATTAAAGTGTGAAAAGACAGCCTAGATTTGAAAGAACTTAAGCTGTGGTGGATGTGAAAGTCTCTGGTAGTGTTTGCAGGTTGGGGGCAGGAAGGAGAAGGAGGAACGTTCCGGATACACCTTGTTGAGCCTTGGGGACCATGAATAGGTCTTTTGGAGTCTGATCTCAGGTGATAGGTGCTCTGTAGTTTGTTAGGTGAGGAGCTTGTTCAGGTAGCTGGGTTAGCTTGCCCAGAAAGTATTTAAGGGTTGTGAAGGACAGGAAAGGTGACTTTGGCATAGACTCTAGTGATGACAAATATAGATCGTTGAGCATTTCGCAGTGATGTGTGTAATAGTTTGATGGCAGAACAAAACGACAAATGAATGTAGAGGGGTGTCAAGGTTTGCTAAGGTGGGTTGAGCGATGCGAGCCATTACTATGGTCTCAATAGTCAATAATTGGCATTCGCATCGATGTGCAAGTACGCTTTCTGGGCACAAGGAGACCTTAGGGAAGTTTGTATTCCTGTAAAGTACCCTAGTTTGGCATAGTCTTGGTTGTCAGGGATCAATGTGCATCCCGAAGGTTAAGGGGGGAAGTAAACCATAAGCCCAGGTATTTAAAACTAGTCGCAGGTGTTAGGGGTGTGGGTTAGAGTTTGGTTCTAATCAGTAGCTCAGTCATGGAATCTTTACAATTTAAGTCTTGGTTCCCAAATACCAGTTGTTGACAGTCTTCAGGTTTAAAAACAGTCTTGTTTTCGAGGAATTTCAGTTTTTAGAGTCTCCCAAAAGTCAGACGGAAGTTTAGAGTTGTTCATTATTAACCTTTTTATTGTCCAGTGGTTTTTTTTGTGTTGAAGGTCGAGAGGCTATGGCTGGTGCATATAGGATTGTGTCATATGCATACATGTGTATTGGGCTCTACAACTTGTGGGAAGATCATTAATACCAACACTGAGAAGAGTAGGGGGCCCAGAACAGAGCCTTGCGGGACAACCCAGGTGAATCCAGGGGTTGGGTTAGAGCCTGAGAGGAAACTGTGGGATTCTTCATGATAGGTTAGGATCTGAAACCGTTTAAAGCCATGTTTCCCTTATTCCAGAGCTCTGGAGTGGGTTAAGCAGGATAACATGATCAAACTGTGTTCAAATAGCCTTTGCAAAACTCTAGGACTAGGCCCACCAGTGAGTTGTAACCGTTCAAATTCCACACTGGATTTCATGCAAACTTTTAGCAGGGTAGTACGGTTTGGAGTAGGTTTGGGACGAAACCCAGACGGGAATTGGCTAGGGAAATTTGTCTTGGGTTAGAAATCGCTTCTAATTGGGACTGGAACATTTTTCCAGTACTTTTGGATTAGCAATTGAAGAAGTGAGTGAGATTGGCTGTAGTTTGAGAACAGGGGTTTTGGTCCCCACTTTTGAAGATTGGGACAACTGGCAAGTTTCAGTTTTCCAGGTCTTAGGGGGATATGGCTGCAGACAGGAGAGAGTTTGACTATGGACGCATATTGGTTTGCAATGGCTTGGGCACCAAGTAGTAGGAACATAGATTGTATATTAAGTTGGGTCCACATAGGCTGCTTAGTTTTAGTTTGAGGAGAGCGTGTAATATCTCTTCAGATTGACAGGGCGAAAGTGAAAATTGTGGGCAGGGTTGGGAGGGGGCGGGGCTAGGTGGGACAGTGTGGGGAGGGGGCGGGGCTATGGGGGCAGTGTGGGAGGGGGTGGGGACTGTAGGTACTCCGGGATAGATTCATGTTGGGGTTGTTGCTGCGTTGAGCTAATAAGTTCAGTGGCACACCCAAATAGTAATCATGAATGAATTGGCAATGTCAGTGGGTTTTTTGTCAGAGTAAATCCCCATTAGTGAGATTACTTGGTTGTTGAGGTTAGGGGCTGGAATATATTGTTGATAACTGCAGAAGTTAGCGGGTTGATGATTTTCGGTGGAGATTGTCAGAGATAATATTGTGCGTTTGCATGCATTGTTGCCTGTGCAAAGGTTCCGCTGCATCTGTAGTGATGAAGATCCTTGGTAGTGACAGTTACTTTGTATCTTTCCACAGGAATCACTGTGAACTGGTTAGAGGCTATAAGGTCAGGTTGTAACCAGGCGAAGGTGGCCCCCTACCCTTATTTTGCGTATGTGGAGCCATGGGTTTATAGCAGCAGAGTTTTAAGAACTCGGATGGAAATAGTCGAGCGCAGAATTAGGGCTCCGGGGGGGGGGGGGGGGGATTAAAGCGATCTGTGCCAGGCCGTGAGTAAGGCTTAAGGTTCCTTCCAGAAACTTTGTTGGGTTTTCAAGTTTTAAATGTATAGTGAGGAGAACTTTAGGCTTGATGTGGCGCAGGGTGAATGTCCTTACACAGTACACTATTGCGATGGTCACTGAAAATAACAGGAAGCATGCCAGAGGATTGGATTCTGCTGGGGTTGTAAGGAGAGAATCCAACGTCTAGAAGGCATGGTTTTTGCGATTTTCAGGGTTTATTCCGTGTGGGGGGAAATGAGTGCGATAGGTTAAGTGACTTGAGTTGTACTGTTATTACGCAGTTGCCCCAGCAGTATGCTGTATTCTGCAGCTTGTTCCAGCAGGTATGGCGGTATTTTGCAGATTGCCTCCCAGCAGTATGGCTGTATTCCTGAGCTTGATATTCCAGCAGTATGGCTGTATTTTGAAGCTTGCATCCACAGCAGTATGGCTGTATTCCTGCAGATTGCTTCCGCAGTATGGCTTGTATTTTGCAAGCTTGCCTCCCAGCAGTATGGCTGTATTATGCAGCATGCCTCCCAGCAGTATGGGCTGTATACTGCCAGCTGCCTCCCAAGCGTATGGCTGTAGTATAATTGCAGCTGGGCCTACAGCAGATATGGCTGTATACTGATGCTGAATACCAGCAGTATGGCTGTATTACTGACAGTGCCTCCCAGCAGTTATGGCTGTATTTACTGCAGCTTGACTCCAAGCAGTTGATTGTTGTATTTACTGGTCGCATCCTGCAGTATGGCTGTATATGATGCTTGCATACACGCGTTTAATGGCTGTATTACTGCAGCGTGCTTTCCAGCAGTTATGGCTGTATTACTGAAGCGTGCATCCCAGCAAGCAGTATGGCGGTATTACTGCTGCTTGCATCCCAGCAGTATGGCTGTATTACTGATGATTTGAATCCCAGCAAGTATGGCTGATTGCTGAGCTTGCCTCCCAGCAGTATGGAGTATTAATGCCTGCTTGAAATCCAGCAGTAGGCTGTATTACTTGCAGCTTGCCCTCCCAGCAGTATGGCTGATATTTGTATTACTGCAGCTGCATCCCAGCAGTAGGGCTGTATAAGGCTAGCTTGCCTCCCAGCAGTAGGCTGTATTATGCAGCTCTCCCAGCATGTATGGCTGTATTACGTCAGCTTGCCTCCCAGCCAGTAGGCTGTGTTACTGATGCTTGCATACCGCAGATGGCTGTATTACTGCAGCTTGCCGCCCAGCAGTATGGCGTATTACTGCAGCTGGCCTCCCAGCAGTATGGATGTATTACTGATGTTGATCCCAGCAGTATGGACGGGATTTACGCAGCTGACTCCCAGCAGTGTGGCTGGCTGTAGTACTGCTGCTTGCATCCCAGCAGTATGGCGATTACTGCCAGCTTGCCCTCCCAGAGTAGGCTGTAGTGAAGCTTGAGCTTTATGTGCTGAAATCCCAATGCACAAGGTATCCTTGTTACCTTCGGGACCAAGGCTATATGTAGCATGTGAGTAAATCCATGAAGCTTAACGAGTCCCCTTTAAAGCACAACAAAGTCCTTTTATTTTCTTCAACTAATTGGGGGGAGTTACAGAAATATACAAGTTTTGATGTGGTTTGTAATAGCAGAATTAATTCTCTTGTTAGGACAATACTCTATGAGAGGGGAAAGGAAATCGTGTTCTGCCTGGGGGGAGTTGCTCTCTTGTCAGGAGAATAACCTGAGGGGAAGGTAAAAAGGATTTCCTTTTATGAGGGACAGTGGAAGAAGTGTTCCTCACTTTGGGCGATTGTTGGAAAAGAGGGAGCTCACTTTCCTGTTCTGACAGGAGAAAAACACTCTAGGGGGGCAAACCCAACCTGAGATAAAGGCAGGGGGAGCGGATAAACCAATCCCAAGGTGGCATTAGGAGGATGCCAGGGCAACTGACTAGAGGCTGTGTAAACGGGGATACTTGTAACAACCTAGCAGCGTGGAGCAATACAAGAAGGCGGATATATGATAAGCTGGAGGCCAGGCTTCCCTCCCTCCACCTACACCACCCCTGAGGTCGTGGGTCACAGAAAAGAGGTAGTGATAGGATGTGCGCATTGCCTCCCCGTCCCGGCCGTCCGGCCGGATACTGTGTACCTCCATTCTTTCTGCCTGTGCGCCCCCCCCCTACCCCCTTTTCTGCCCATCATGCACGGGGGTGGGCTAAGGATTTAAACTGGGCAATGAGCGGGAAGGCAGTCAGGCACAGGAAGGAAAAGTCCCGCCCACCCGGCCCTTGTGTGATAAAACATGAAGCAGTTAATTCTATTGTGTATGCGTATTTCCCCCCCTCCCCTTTAGAATGTGGAGAAAAGAAAGAATTTTTGAGTTGACGTACCTGATGTGGGCATTTTTAAGGCATTGTGTTGCCTTCGTCATGGCGGCTGTTGGGGGGGGGGGGTGAGTGCACGGTAACCCTTGCCAGCGGGGGCGCTATGGTGCAGATAACCCATAAAGACTGAGGGCGGGGGAGAGATGGAGTGGGGAAGGGCTCATTGTGCGTGATCCTGACGCCCAGTATCACTAACAGCCGGGGCAAACGGGAAGCCCGCTTGGTGGGCCTCGTGAGGGCCATGGTTGGGGTGGGTGGTCCAAAGGGTGAACGGTGGTGGGTGGTGTCGTGGGAAAATGGTTGGGGGTTGCCAAAGGTGCGCCGGCTTGGTGGGTGGCGGGACATGGTTGGGGTGCCACGGGAGCCGGGCTTGGTGGGGTTGCGGGCCATGTTGGGGTCGGTGCAAAACGGGAGCCAGGGGCTTGGTGGGGTGTGGCAGGCCAGGTTGGTGGTGCCAACGGGCGAACGGATTGGTGGGGGTGTGGGCCATGGTTGGGTGCCACAAAGGGCGCCCGGCGTGGGGGTATTGTGTGGGCCATGGTTGGGGTGAAAAAGGGCGCAACTGGCTTGGTGGGGTGAGGGCCATGTTGGGGTGCCAACGGTAGCGACGGCGCTTGGTGGGTGTGTGTGTGTGCCCTGGTTGGGGTGCCCAACGGGAGCCTGGTTGGTGGGTGTGAGGGCCATGGTGGGGGTTTTGCCAACGGGAGACGGTTGGGGGTGTGTGGGCCAATGGTTGGGGTGCCAACGGGCGCCTGGCTTGGTGGGTGTGCGGGCATGGTGGGTGCCCCAAGGGGGCGCGAGCGGGGGCCGCATGGCTGGTGGGTGTGAGGGCCATGGTGGGGGTGCCAACGGGCACCCGGGTTGGTGGGTGTGGGGCTGGTTGGGGTGCCAAACGGGCGCTGGCTGGTGGGTGTGTGAGGGCATGGTTGGTGGGGTGGACGGTGCACAAACGGGATGCAAAGGATTGGTGGGCCTGTGTGGGGGCCATGGTTGACACACACACACACACACACACACACACACACTCTTACACGAGGAATTCATACTTAGTATAAATATAGAAGTGCAAATAGTTGAAACACGGGTATGTGCCGCGCACACGCGTTCTAAGTGAAACTTCTTTGCGTTTTGTCACTGAAATTGTGTTTTGATTTTTAATTAAAAACAGCAGCACCACACATACAATTTCTGTGGCAAAAGTCAAAGAAGTTTCACTTAAAGGTACTTGGATGCAATATTTACTTCAGAGCTACAAAGGAAAGTGCACTGAATATTCTATTCACGCAGAATATGAAATTGTAGGTACACTTCAAGCTTGTAGATATTATAAGAAGGGATTGTCATCTGTAGAAACATGGGGGGGGGGGGGGTATCACACCGGGCACAACATCGGCAGCAGATCCACAGCTCTCACTGGGTGGAGAGAAATGAGAGGCCAGGAAGGGAGGAGCGTGACAGCTGGATATCTTATTTACGCTATATATCTTAACTGCCCTATACCTACACTGAAATAACCTATAATGATTTCTTCCAGATCTCACTCTCAAGCTTCACACGGGAGACATCGGAATCCCCCTACAACACAGAAGACAGTAGGGAACACCTCCCTCCAATGTATATTCGATTGAGGAAATGAGGTACCTGGACATCGGGACTGCAGATCAAGTAACTCCAGAGGGATTGCTGCTATAGAAATTGTGAGCGGGGGCATCCAGACACTGGTTAAGGGGTTCAGGAAACTAGTCATTCACATTTTGCCTTTTTTCTAGATTAGTGAGGTTATCGGACACAACACACACACAACACACACCCACACCACACACACACACACACACACACACACACACACACACACCCTCTGTAACAAGAAGTAATTATAGTAAAGTATAAATGTAAAACAACAAATAAAACTAGCGCACAACAAATTATACCTTAAATTAATAAGTGCACAAAATAAAATTATTAATAATAATGATAGGTGTGGTATATATGGGGCTAGGGTAGGAGTGTGGAAAATGTTAATTAGGCAGAGGGAATCGGCAGCTCTAATAGGGATAAACCATTCACATGCTCTAGTGTGGCTTCTTCTTATATCTGAACATTTATATATATTGAATGTCCAAGATTTTTTAAAAATATATTTCTTATTTTATATAATTTATTTACACCTCTATTGATGTTATATTTTAATTATTTTTACTAATATAAATATAAGCATTTTTTTCTTCATCTTTTCTCAATTAACTCCATCAGTGTACTTATTTAGCACACATTATTATATGCATACACATGCACTTCACATAATTAGTTTTCATTTACATATCAAGTATAGAATATTTCATTAGTTCTTGAGATAATTAGGCCCAAGTATATATTTATCTGTGTATTTATTTAGTATTCACATATGTGAGTATATGCACTTTATGCAGGTTGTTCACTTATCACATAATAGGTTAATTATATATATGTATCATTTTCTGATTTCAAAAACACATATGATAACTAACTGTTTATGTTTTTATTAAATAATTCATGTTTGCACTTTTTGTTTTCTTTACCAAAAGTGTAGCACATTCCAATCAGAGTTGGGATTTCGTTTCCACGCTATGATTGGCTACTGTACCATGTATCTGCGGCCATCTTTGTTTTGATGACGTCATCTTAAAGGCAAATGAAGCTCAGCCATTCTGATTGGCTGGCTTCATTTCCTTTAAATGACGTCATCAATTAAAATTTTTTTTTAAACTAAATCACATGGTTTTCATGGCCCAATCAGGGCCGTGAGAACCATTTGATGAAAATGTGACGTCATAGGCATATAAAAGCCTATGTCGCCTCATTTTGAAGCCAGACGCCGAGGAGGAAAGACCTCCCCTCCTAAGAAGAGAAGCAGGGCGTGGCGTAAGAAGATGGAAGAAGACGGAGAAGACCCCAAGACTGACGGAAAGGATTACAAATAGAAGAAAGAAGACACACACGTGGATTGTAAGGGTTTTTTATTTTATGGTTACTTGTGGATTGGTTCGAGAGCTTCTGGTTCCCCTGGATTTCGGTGAGTGGGCCATCTAATGGTACAGTAAGTAAACAAAAGAAAAGTATATTTTTTGAACTTTTACAGGTTTTTTTGATTTTTTTTTAAATGTGTATTTTTCCCCCCCATTTAATGCCCCTGAATTGATCTATGTCCCTATGGATATACATACATACAGGGACACTGAATGGGTGTATTGTATTGTATTTTTTGATATACATTCATTTTTTTTATGCTCTTTTATTGCCCCGTATGTAATGTATATCTATATGGATAGACATACAGGGATAATAAATGATTGATTTGCTAATGTTTATGTTTTTTTCATGTATTTCAAATGTATTTAGCTGCTTGATTTTCTACATTGTTGTGTGTGTAATTTAATTTTTATTTAGTTACATGTAATTTTTAATGTTTTTTCCAGTAGTTTATTTCTGGGGCTTGCTTAGTAATATCAGCTTATTTTTGGTAGTTAGATTTAGTATGATGGTTGTTACTTTGAAGTAGACTTTTTTTTTTTATCAATGGTTTGGATTGAGGAATGTAATAGTGAATTGTATAATTGATTGGGATTGTATTGTAATTTATTTTTTAATTGATTAATTGATTGATGTCAATTTATTTATCTTTACTTGCTTAGTTCGTATTTGATTTTGTGGATGGCATTGTATGTTGTTGTTCATAGTTTATTTTATTTGGAACATTGATTTTGCATAGTTTTACATGATGCACAGATTAATTGCATCATGTACACACTAAAGTGTTTTTTGGAAATTTGGGATACAGTATATTTATTTGTCTAGGTGCGGGTGTGTTGTGAGATGAGATAGAATGTATATATAATACCCACTGTACAAATGAATGGTTGAAGGGTTGGTATCGGGGCAGGGTGGGTTAATTACTGTCGCGGTTATTATCCGCTAAGGTGATTAAGGGGTTAGGGGACATTACATTGGCTATTTTTATTCTTTTGTATGTTTTGCAGCATCGGAGGGGGACATGGGCAGGATGAAGATGAGGATGAAGACGGCCTTCATCGTGGGTGCCTGGAAAAGGTAAGTGTAATATGTATTTACTGTATTTATTGTAATTAATGTATTTAAAATGGGCAAATGCATTTTTCTCCATATGTGGACAATAGTAATTTTGCCCATTACTGTATTGTAAGTGTAACCCTTCTATGGTACCCCACCCGACATGAGATTGGGGGGTACACTCCTTCTGGTCACTTTGTCATTGTCTGGATGCTGAGACCTGCTGGTAAACAGGAGGGCTGAGTGCTCCGCGGTGTTGTGGGGAGAGCCCAGGACAGGGACAGGAGGTGTGGTGTGGGACAGGTTACCTTGTTCTCTCATGGTGTACAGCGCCTCCAGCCAGTAGGGATCCCCTGGGGTCTCCAGAGGAGAGACCCCCACTGAAACTCAATTCTCCAGACACAGGAACAGGGACACACACAGCAGCCTCTTTTCTCTTGGTTCTTTATTCAGCATGGATGTGCAGATAGCATACAGCATACAGCATGGTGTAATATCTGCCTTTCTGCTCAAGGCAGCTTAAAACCCCCCCTCATTGCCCAGGTGGGGCAAGAGGGGGAGACGTTCTCTTGGCTTCTGATCTCTCTCAGCTCTTTCTCTAGACTAACTGATCACTAACTGAATTTGGGAATATGTCTCAATTTGAATATCCTCAGGGAGTATCTCTAGCTTTGAATCATTACAACTCAAAGCTGGATACCGATTGGCTCACACACACATCATCAGGGGCTGTTCCAACCCATATCCACCCTTTGGATTAACACATTCAAATGTTGCTTAGGCCTGCCCCTGAATATTGCTACATACTCATAGCTGAAATGCAAAACAGACCAACTGAAGGAATTAACCTTTCCACTGCCTGTTCTAACAGGACTGACAGAGAAAAGGCCCAGAAGAATACATAGCTGCCGAAGGCCAGGCTATACAAGTGTTAGGGGGCGAGGGGGGGGGGTGTGTGTTGTATATTGCAATGTTTATTGGGGGCAATTGTCCCCAATAAACATGCTATTGTGCCTTAACCCCTTCATTGCCTTAGCGGATAGCCGCTAAGGTAATGAAGCTGCTTTAATGTATTTTTATTAATAGTGTGCGGGAGCAGGGGGTCCCCTGAGCTGAACCGCATTGATGCACAGTAATACAGCCATACTGCTGGGAGGCAATGCTGCAGTAATACAGCCATGACTGCTGGGAGGCAAGCTGCAGTAATACAGCCATACTGCTGTGCCAAGCATCAGTAATACAGCCATACTGCTGGGAGGCCAAGCTGCAGTAATACAGCCATACGGCTGGGAGGCAAGCTGCATAATACCAGCCATACTGTGGGGATCAAGCTTAATACAGTATCAGCCATACTGCTGGGAGGCAGACTGCAGTAATATACAGCCATATGCGGAGGCAAGATCTGCAGTAATACCGCCATACTGCTGGGATGCAAGCACAGTAAATACAGCCATACTGCTGGGAGGCAGCTGCAGCAATACAGCCATACTGCTGGGATGCAAGCATCAGTAATACAGCATACTGCTGGGATGCAAGGCAGCCGTAATACAGCCATACTGCTGGGAGCAAGCTGCAGTAATACAGCCATACTGCTGGAAAGCAAGATGCGTAATACAGCATACTGGCTGGGATGCAAGCATCAGTAATACAGCCTAACTGCAATTGGTAGCAAGCAGTAATACGCATACTGCTGGGAGGCAAGCTGCAGTAATACACCATACTGCTGGGAGGCAACTGCAGTAATACAGCCATACTGCTGGTCAAGCATCAGTATCAATCCACTGCTTGGAGGCAAGCTGCAGTAATCCAGCATACTGCTGGGTAGGCCAGCTAGCAGTGAATCTACAGCCATACTGCTGGGAGGCATCTGCATAATACAGCCATACGCGGGACGAGCTCAAACTAAGCCATACTGCTGGGAGCAGCAAACGGCTGCAGCTGAATACAGCCATACTGCTGGGCAAGCTGCAAAATACGCCTACTGCTGGGAAGCAAGCTGCCGGAATACAGCCATACTGCTGGGAGCACTAAGCTACAAGCATGAACAACTGAGACCACCAACTGCTGGGAGGCAAGCTGCATAATACAGATACAACGAAGTCACTTAACTATCGCAACTCATTTCCCAACCCACACGGATAAACCTGAAACTCGCAAACCATTCCTGGCTAGACTGGATTCTCCCCAAACCCCAGCAGAATCAAATCCCTGGCTGCTTCTGTTATTTTCAGTGACAATGCAATAGTGTACTGTGTAAGGAAAATTAAACCGCCCCATTCAAGCCCTAAAGTTCTCCTCACAAACATTAAAACTTTAACCCACAACAGTTTCGGATGACCTTACCAACTGCCCATGGCACAGAATCGATTTAATTCCCGACCCTAATTCTGCGCTCGACGACTATTCCAATCCGAGTTCTTAAAACTCTGCGATAACCCATGCTCCACTACGCAAAATAAGGGTAGGGGGGGCCCACCTTCCATGGGTTACACCTGACCTTATAGCACTCTACCAGTTCACAGGGATGCCTTGTGGAAAAGCTACAAAGTACTGTCACACCAGGATCTCAATCACTACAGATGCATGCGGACATGTGCACAAGGCAACAGGCTGCAAAGCACAATATTACTCTACAATCTCCACCAAATACTCAAACCCGCTAACTTCTGGAAGGTTATCAACAATATTCCAGCCTCCTAACCATCACAACCAAGTAATATCACTAAGGGGGATATTAACTCTGACAACCCCCTGACATTGCAAATGCATTCAATATTACTATTGTGGGGTGTGTTCCACTAACTTATTAGCGAAACGAGCACAAACCCCAAACATGAATCTCCATCCTGGGGTATCCCTACAGTCCCACCCCCCTCCACACTGCCCACATAGCCCCGCCCCCCTCCCACACTGCCCACATAGACCCCGCCCCCTCCCACCACTGCCCACAATTTTCAATTAAGCCCAGTATCTGAAGAGGAGTATTACCAAGCGCTCCTACAAACTAAAACTAAGCACCAATGTGGCCAAACTTAAGACAATCTAGGTTCCTACGACTGGTGCCCAGCCATTGCCAAACCCAATTGCGTCCATAGTCAACATCTATCCTGTCTGCAGGCCATATCCCTAAGACCTGGAAACTGCAGAATTGTCCCAATCTTCATAAAGTGGGGACAAAAACACTGTCTCAAACTACCTACAGGCCAATCTCACTTCTTCCAATTCTTATCCAAAGAAATGGAAAAATTTGTCCACTCCCACAATTAAGCGATTCTACACCAGACAAATTTCCCATACCAATTCCAGTCTGGTTTTTCGTCCCAAACACTCCACCGTACACCTACCCTGCTAAAAGTTTTGCAATGAAATCCAGTGTGGAATGGACGGGGACAACTCACTGGTGCCAGTATTCCTAGATTATTTTGCAAGCTTTTGACACATTTTATCTGTATCCTGCTTAAGAAACTCCAGAGCTCTGGAAATAGGAAACATGCTTTAAACTGGTTTCAGTCCTACCTCATCAGGAAGATCCCACATGTGTCCATCTGCAGCTCTAACTCCAACCCCCTGGATATCACCTGTGGTGTCCCCAGGCTCTGTTCTGGGCCCTACTCTTACTCAGTGTTATTAATCTCTTCCCCAGCTGTAAGGAAGCCTCATACACATGTATGCAGATGACACAATCCTATATCACACAGCCATAGCCTCTCTGACCTTCAACACATCTTCAGTCTGACTTTTTGAGACTCGAAAACGGATTTCCCAAAAACAAACTGTTTTTAAAAACGTGACAAGACTGTAACAATGGTATTTGGGACCAAGACTAATTTGTAAGATTCCAGTGACTGATCTCCTGATTAAGACCGAACGCTAACACACCCCTACAACCTGTCACTAGTTTAAATACCCTGGGCTTTGGTTTTGACTCCCACTTAACATTCGGGATGCACTTGATACCCCTGACCCAAGACCTATGCCAAACCTAGGGGTACTTTACAGGAACAAATCTTCCCTAAGTCTCCTGGTCAAAAGCGTAATTGCACAGGCATATGCTACATGGCCAATTTATGATCTATGGAGACTAGTATATGCTCGGCTTCCTCAAACCCACCTTAGCAAACTGTGACAACCCTCTACAATTCAATTTGTCGTTTTTGTTCTCCAATCAAACTATAACACACATCACTGCGAAATGCTCAAAGAACTAGATTGGTCATCACTAGAGTCTAGGCGCAAAGTTCACCTTTCCTGTCTCACCCCCTTAAATCTTTCTGGGCAGCTATACCCCGCTACCTGAACAAGCTCCTCACCCCTACCAAATACAGCACCTATCACCTGAGATCAGACTCCAAAAGACTATTCATGTCCCAAGGCTCAACAAAGTATCCGGTGACGTTCCCCTCTCCTTCCATGCACCCAAAACTGCAACAACCTACCAGAGACTTTCACACATTCCACCACAGCTTAGTTCTTTCAAAATCTAAGGCTGTCTCAACACTTAATCTGGTCTGTAAACTGTTCATACACTCATAATTATATTTTCTTAACTGTGCACGCATTGTCCCTATAGTAATGTAATACCTTGTTCTTTATGGTAACTGTACTTGTAACCAGTATATTTGTTTTTACCTGTGCCGCAGGACATACTTGAAAATGAGAGGTAACTCTCAATGTTTAACTTTCCTGGGTAAAATTCAATTTTATAAATAAATAATTATAAAAACTGCTGTGAGGCAACTCAGTAATACAGCCATACTGCTGGAATGGCAGCTGCATGCAGATGACAGCCATACTGCTGGGAGGCAAGCTGCAGTAATACAGCTACTGCTGGGAGTGCAAGCACAGTAATACAGCCATACTGCTGGGAAGGCAAGCTGCAGTAATTACAGCCAAACTGCTGGGAGGCAAGCTGCATAATACTTGCCATACTGCTGGGAGGCAAGCTGCAGTAATACAGCCATACTGGTGGAGGCAAGCTGGCATAATACAGCCCATACGCTGGGAGGCAAGCTGCAGTATACACCATACTGCTGGGAGGCAATCTGCATAATACAGCCATACTGCTGGGAGGCAAGCTGCAGTAATACAGCCATACTGCTGGGAGGCAACAGCTGTCAGTAATCCAGCCATACTGCTGGGAGACAAGCTGCAGTATACACCATACTGCGGGAGGCAAGCTGCATTAATACAGCCATACTGCGGGAGCCTGCTGCAGTATAAGCATACTGCTGGGAGACAAAGCTGCAGGAATACAGCCATACTGCTGGAGGCAAGCTGCAGTAAGTACCATACGCTGGATGAAAGCTGGCATTAATACAGTCCATACGCTGGGAGGCAGCTGCATAATACAGCCATCTGCTGGGAGGCAAGCTGCAGTAATCAGCCATACTGCTGGGAGGCAAGCTGACATAATACAGCCATACGCGGGGAGGCAACTGCAGTAATACAGCCTACTGCTGGGAGCAAGCTCATAATAAGCCATACTGCGGGAGAAGCTGCAAACAGCCATACTGCTGGGAGGCAAGCTGCATAATACAGCCATACTGCTGGAGGCAAGCGCAGTAATACAGCCATACTGCTGGGAGGCAAGCTACTAATACAGCCTACTGCTGGGAGGCAAGCGCAGTAATCCAACATACTGCTGGGAGGCAAGCTGCAGTTAATACAGCCATACTGCTGGGAGCAGCTGCAGTATACAGCCATTCTGCGGGAGGCAAGTGCAGTAATACAGCCATACTGCTGGAGCAAGCTGAGTAATACAGCCTACTGTGGGAGGCAAGCTGCAGTAATACAGCCATACTGCTGGGAGGCAGCTGCAGTAAATACAGCCATACTGCTGGGAGCAAGCTGCAGTAATACGCCATACTGCTGGGAGGCAACTGCGTAATAACACCATACTGCTGGGAGGCACACTGCAGTAAACAGCCATACTGCTGGAGGCAAGCTGCAGTATACAGCCATACTGCTGGGAGGCAGCCAGCAGTAATACAGCCATACTGCTGGAGGCAAGCTGCAGTAATACAGCCATACTGCTGGAGGCAAGCTGCAGTAATACAGCCATACTGCTGGGAGGCAAGCTGCAGTAATGCAGCCATACTGCTGGGAGGCAAGCTGCAGTAATGCAGCCATACTGCTGGGAGGCAAGCTGCAGTAATACAGCCATACTGCTGGGAGGCAAGCTGCAGTACTACGCCATACTGCTGGGAGGCAAGCTGCGTAATGACAGCCATACTGCTGGAGGAAAGCTGCGTAATACAGCCATACTGCTGGGATGGCAAGCTGCAGTAATACAGCCATACTGCTGGGAGCAAGCTGGCATATACAGCCTACGCGGGAGCAGCTGATAATAACAGCCATACTGCTGGGAGACAAGCTGCAGTATAACAGCCATATGCTGGGAGCAAGCGCAGTAATACAGCCCATACTGCGGGGAGCAGCTGCAGTAATACACCATACTCGGGAGGCCAACTGCAGTAGATAAAGCCTACTGGCTGGAAGCAAGCTGCAGGAATACAGCCCAAAGCCAATGAA
>WSYH01000678.1:98442-100337 GCA_036426205.1 Ascaphus truei | reverse complement strand
CGGCGAAAAGGTGGCGTAAAACAGCCATAATGCAGGGGCAAGGCTGTGCAGAGTAATACAGCCAACGATGGGAGGGCAAGCTACATTTAATACACAATACTGCTGGGAGGCAAGCTGCGTATGACAGCCATAATGCGGAGGCAAGCTGCAGTAATTTACAGCCATAATGCTGGGGGAGCAACTGCATAATACAGCCAATGCTGGGAGGCAAGCTGCAGTTAATAAAGCCATAGCTGCTGGGAGGCGAAGCTTACATAATACAGCCATACTGCCCCCTGGGAGGCCAAGCCCCCCCCCTGCAGCCTAAGAACAGACCCACCTAACTGCTGGGAGGAGCTGTAGTTATACAGCCATCTGCTTGGTGAGCAAGAGCTGCGTGCGAGTAATACAGCCATTCTGCTGGGAGGGCAAGCGCAGTAATACAGCCCTACTGGCTGGGAGGCAAGCTGCAGTAATGCAGCCATACTGCTGGGAGCAAGCGCAGTAATGCAGCCATACGCTGGGAGACAATCTGCAGTAAGCACAGCCATACTGAGGGAGGCAAGCGTTGCAGTAATGACAGCATACTGCGGGAGGCAAGGCAGTAATTACGCCATATGCTGGGAGGGCAAAGCTGCAGAATACAGCCATTACTGCTGGGAAGGCAAGCTGCAAGTTAATACACCATAACTGTCTGGGACGCAAGCTGATCCATAATAGCACATATGTGGGTAGGACAATGCATGCAGTAAACAGCCATTACCATGCTGGGAGGACAAGGCGGTGCAGTAATACAGCCATACTGCTGGGAAGGCCCAAGCTGCAGTTAATGAACAGCCATACTGTCATGGTGAGTGCAATCTGCGTTATATGACAGCCATACTGACCTGGCGAGGACAAGCAATCTGCAGAATGAAGTCCATACTGCCTGGCGAAGACAAGCTAGAGAATGCAGCCATAACTGCTGGGATCAAGACTGCAATAATACAGCCATAGCTGGTGTAAGCAAGCTGCAGTGAATACAGCCATACTGTGGGAGGCAGCTTGCAGTAATACAGCCATAAGCTGGGAGGCAAGCTGAATAAGTACAGCCATACTGCTGCTGGCAGCAAGCCATGCGCTCAGAATTAATGACCATACTGCTGGGAGCAAGCAGCTCAGTAATTACAGCCATACTGCTGGTGAGGCAAGCTGCAGTATACAGCCATACTGCTGCGCGGAAGCAGAGCTGCAGTATACAGCCATACAGCGGGAGACAAGCGCAGTATAAGCCATATGCTGGGAAGCAAGCTGCATAATACAGCCATTACTGCTGGGGCAAGCTGCAAGGTAATCCAGCCATACGCTGGGAGGACGCGCAACATGCAGAATACAGCATACTGCTGGCGAGACAAGCGCATGCAGTAATACCGCAATACTGTGGGAGGCAAGCTGAAGTATAATACAGCCATACTGCTGGGAGGCAAGTGCCATAATACCAAGCCAACTTCTGGGAAGGCAAGCGCAGTAATACAGCCATACTGCGGGAGACAAGATTGCAGTTTTAATGTTTTGTGAAAAAAAAAGCCTTACTGCTGGGAGACCAAGCGGCTGCAGTAATACAGCCATTACTGACTGGGAGGCAAGCGCAGGTAATACAGCACATAATGCTGGGAGGACAGCCTGCAGTAATACAGCCATACTGCGGGGAGGGCAAGGCAAGCTGCAGTCATTACAGCCATATGCTGGGAGGAGCTGCAGTCATATAATACAGCCATAATGCGGGGAGCAAGCTGCAGAAGCGGCAGTAAGACAGCCCATCAGCTGGGAGGGAAAGCTGCAGTAATGCAGCCATGGTTACGGCTGGGAGGACCAAGAGCAGTGAATCAGCATACTGCTGGGAGGCGCAAGCTGCAGTAATGCACGCCATATGCTGG
>WSYH01000678.1:942-90942 GCA_036426205.1 Ascaphus truei | reverse complement strand
GCCATGGTTGGGGTGCCAACGGGCGCCTGGCTATGGTGTGGTGTGTTGGGCCATGGCTTGGGGTGCCAATTGGGCGCCCGGCTTGGTGGGTGTGTGGGCCCATGGTTGGGGTGCCAACGCTGGCCGCCCTGGCAATTTGTGGGTGTGGTCGGGGCCGATGGTTTGGGTGCCCAACCGGAAAGCGCCTGGCTTGGTGGGTGTGGGCTGGGGTGCGGCGCCGTGATGGGTTGTCAGGCATGGTTGGGGTCACAACGGGCGCCCGGCTTGGGGGTGTGTGGGCGCATGTGTTGGGGTGCCAACGGGCGCCGGGCTTGGTGTGGGTGGCCCATGGTTTGGGTGCCAAGGGCCGGCCGGCTTGGGGGTGTGGGGCCATTGGTTGGGGTGCCAACGCAGGCCCTGGCTTGGGGGTGTGTGGGCCAGGTTTGTGGTGTTCTTGCAAGGCGCCGGCTTGGTGGGTGTTGCGGGCCATGGTTGTGGTCCAACGGCGCCTGGCTTGTGTGGGTGTTCGGGCCATGTTGGGTTGGGTGGGGGGGTGGTGGGTTGGGTGGGGGGGGGGGGGGGTGGGGGGGGGGGGGGGGGGGGGGGGGGGTCCAGCTCCACTTTTCTTTCGTTTTGTTTGGTGTGTGTGTGTGCGTTGGTTGTTTTTTTTTGGCCCTCCGTGACTCCCGTTCTTTTTTGTGGTTTTCCTCCGCCATTGTTTGTGTTCCAACTTCGCCCGCTTGTTTTTGGTTTGGCCATTGTTGTTGTTCCATACGTCCCCCTTGGTGGTGTGTGGGGCCATGTTGTTTGCCAACGGGCGCCTTTCTTGGTGGGTGTGCGCTTCCAATTGTTGGTGTTGCCAACGGGCGCCCGTCTTGTGTGTGTTGTGGGGCCTATGTTTGGGTTGCCAACGCTCACCGTCTTGTGGGTTTTGTGGGCATGTTTGGGTGCCAATGCCTTTACCCCGGTGGGAGAGCACGCTGGCAGAGGTAGCACTCACCAAGGATTATTATTATTTGTGTAAATAAAGCCGTGGCCCCTTGAACCTCCAGACCTTTGTCGTGTGTTTATTTATGTGTTAGGGGGTGACGGCGGCGGGATCAGAGGGGGAGCTTCCTCGCAGGCTCCGAGGTCATGTTGTAATATACACAGCTCTGGTTGCATCAGAGCAGGGAAAAACATGAAACTTTAGCTGGGGAGGGCTGGCTGCCTGAGAGCAGGAGAAGTTCCAGGACACTATGTGAACAGAAGGGAAGGTGTTATATATATATATATATTGTGGAGGGTTTTTGTCACTTTTTTTACCCAGCATAACCTTAATGACAGTGGTGATTACCTAGTCTAGTCTCAAACCTGCTTTGCCATTAAGACCAACCTCACACTGATGATACCCATCAAGGTTGAAACATGTCTGTGAGTGGGTTTAATGGCTTTGCATCTCATCCCAGCCTCTGTCTAAAAGCTGTAGGGCCTGAGTCTCCCGCGGTGGTATTGGGGATAACAGGGCCAGGCTTCTGGGGTATAAGCCTCCATCGTCTTTAGTGGTTGAGGTGCAGCGCCTCCATTCTCTGGCAAAACCTAGAGGATAGGTTGGAATCTTCCCAGAGAAAGCCCTGGTCCCAGGGCGAGAGATTCCAATCTCACACAGTCTTATGTAAAATCAGCAATGTCTTTATTGTCTCTTATCTGGCACACAGCAGCAGTAGTACACAGCAGGTCATATGCCCAAGGCACTCCAAATGTATACAGGCCTCCTCCTCCTTTCCTCTCCTCCAGACTGTACTCCTGCAGGATGGTCTGTGGGGATGGTCTGTGGGGGGCCTCAATACCCCAATGCCCACCTCAGAGGGTATCCTATGGGTGGGGGTAGATTCTCCCCATCACCCCCCTCAGCAGGATGAGGGGCATTGGTCCACTATAGCTCTGCTCACACTCCCAACTCATAGGACAGTCTCCTTTCTCTCAGCATTAGACTTCCTCTCTTCTCCTCCTCTGCCAGGACATAACTCCTCTCCTCCAACTCCCAGGACCGAACAGACAGTCACTCACAGGAACTGGCAACTAAATAGAGTCCGCCCCGCCCCTCATGATGTCAACAGGACTTCCCCTCTGTCTCAGGCCTGCAACAGAGTCAGGGGCCTACTTCTATCAATCAAGGCAGGGCTTGAAGGGGGACAACCCATGATTACTACTGGCGCCTGCCCTTAACAGGACTTACCACAGTAGGAGAAAGATATGTAGTACACCTATTTCTTACAGGGGCTATATATATATATATATATATATGTGAGTGGGTTTAATGGCTTTGCATCTCATCCCAGCCTCTGTCTAAAAGCTGTGTTTAAAACAGCATGCATTGGCTTGAGGATTTGCTTGTGTAATACGAGCTTGAGACAAAAGGTGGCACTGAGTGCTCATTTTCATGTCATCTCCCAGAATCCCTTGCTGCAGTGGAAGCGCTGTATGCTGGGTGACAATGGGGAAAGACAGGGTTGCAGACCTGTCTAAGACATGCAAATGAACATACCGTAATATTTACAGTTGCTTTATATATATATATATATATATATATACAGTGTTCGACAATCCTATACATTTACTCGCCCGGGGCGGGTGGATTTAACCCCCGGGCGTGTAAATATTGGCCCAAGCAGCACGTGTTTTTTTTATAAATTCCCCCGTTCGCGTTGAAATTTCCCTGCTCGCGCTAAAAAGGCTTTGTGGGCGCGTGGCCAGGCTCTATATGAGCCCGCCCCCAAAGAGCGGCCATTCTTTCTGCCTGGAGATCTGTTGGAGGGTGAGTACTCTCCATGCTGCGGCCCCTCTGCTCCTTCCCTGCAATCCCCCTGGTCCCCACATGGCTCCCTACTCCCCACCATGGCAGCTCTCCTGTCCCCTGCTCCTGTCCCCTTCCCCTCCTCCTGTCCCCTGCTCCTGTCCCCTGCTCCTGTCCCCTTCCCCTCCTCCTGTCCCCTGCTCCTGTCCCCTTCCCCTCCTCCTGTCCCCTGCAAAGTGAGATCTGGGGGTAGGATGTAATTATGCTACTGGTGCTGCCCTTTACCTGTTGGCTCACAGGAGCATAAACCTCTGCCACGAAGAGCCTGGGGTGAATCCTTACAATATGGTGCAGCGCCTCCACCTGTGAGGGATCCCAGCAGAGTGGGCACAGGACACAATCACAACGAACACATAGCTTTGGAAAAATAGAAAGGCCTTTACTGAACATAGATATAACAGATAACCCGGAACATTAGACTCTATAATGACTATAGATACAACAGCCCCACGCCTCGCAGGACTGTCACCCCACACCGTGTACCCAAAGTCCCCAAAAGTCCCACAACCCTTAGGCGTGATCAGCGCCGTACTAGATGAGGATATAGTTGGTGCACTTGGTGTATAATGGTACCTGCCGGGTGTGTCCAGACCCGGGCGCGCTGACGTGGAGATAAGTGGATCCTCTGATCCCACGACGATTTTGCCTCCACGTGGGATGATGTCCTGTAGGATGATCCCACCGTGGAAGCCTAAGGTTGTTAATTAAACTGGAACTGATTGACTGGTAGAGGAGAGACAGGCGTAGTTATGCAATAAATATATAATTTATAATTACACACACAGTCAATTTTTGTACACAAACACACACATATATATACTGTATGTATGTATGTATATATATATATATATAAACAGAAAAAGAGAGAGAGCGCACGCCCTATAGCATAATACTGCGTGATTTATTATAAAATTGGGGAAGGGAATGGAAGGGGGGGGGGAATCGCACTCACAAGATATAAATGCTTCAGTGGAGAGCTGAATTGGAACACAGCACAGACGTGTAACGGCGTCCTTATCCGGTTGGCGGTGATATTGACAGCTATCTGGAAGTGACTTCGCCCAGCAGTACCGGATGGTGGTGATATAATTCACAAACTGCCTCTTAAACCTTTTTATCTTGTTGAGTGCGATTCCCCCCCCCCCCCATCCATCCTTCCCCAATTTATAATAAATCACGACAGTATATCATGCTATGGGGCGTGGCGCTCTCTCCTTTTCTGTTTGTAGATATCCCTTGTGAGAGCAGCAGAAGATTCCGTGCACACATCCTATACCTCCTATTATGGACCTGACATTGAAGACTGGTTGGATTTTATATTAAACTTATACATATTTTTTCAGCTTTTTTAGCACTTTTTGCACACTTTTTATTTTCATTTTTTATATTTTTTATATTTTTTACTCACATTTATGTAATATTGCATGGTGTTGTTTTAAGTATATTTGTTTAATATGCCTAGTATTATAGTTCTATTGCACAGTTTATCTTGATTTTTAAACACATTTAGGAATCTTACACATTCACCATATAAGATATGTACATTACAGTTCATTAATATACATAGCAATTTAGTATTATTTTGGCGCCACAATTTTTTGTTTTTTTTAATATATATTATCCTCGCCTTCTTCTCTAAGCCCTCTCTACTGCCCTCATCTCTCTCTCTCTCTCTCTTCATCTATCTCCTCTTCTAATATCCTCTCTTCAAACACATCTATCTCCCCTCCCCGCTCCTATGCCATTTTTGTCTATCCTCGTCTGCTCTCTTCGTGCCCTGCCTCGGTCTGTCTCTCTCTGGCTGCCTCTGTCTATCTCTCTCTGCTTGCCTCTGTGTCTCTCTCTTGCTTGCCTCTGTCTGTCTCTCTCATTCTGCCTCTGTGAATCTCACACTGTCCCCCTGTGTGTGTGTGTGTCTCTCTCTGCCCCTCAGTTATTTTTCTCTGGGAAGAAGGTGCAGCATTGAAGGGAGGAGATGTAGGGAGGAAGCATTGTCAGGAAGGGGTCTTCTTGAACCAAAGCACAAATCAAAAACAAGCTTTTGCCTCGTTTTAAGTCCAGTCTCAGGTACGCAGATCTGAACCGTGGCTGGGATTTTACCAGTGTGATCACGGCTTCTCCCCCTTAATCTGTAATAATCACAAAATACTTTTCCTGCCATTAAATATCCCACAACACATATGAACACGTTGTACATGGCATTATACAGTAAGGGGGAGAAGAAGAAAGTGATATTGCACAGCTGAGATGCAGGCTCCAGAGACTTAGATCCTTTCTCTGTCCTATAAGTGGTTCGCTGGAGTATCTCACTACAGGGGTAATCCCTATGCTGTGGAGCTCCCTACAATACTCAGCTACAGTGAGGAACTGCCTGGGGCCTAGGGGTAAGGTTCTGGTCTAGTCTAGGAAGCTTGACTAGCTTGGACACTATCTCCTCCTTCCACAGCTCTAGTTCAACTGGCACTAACTTTCATCTGTCTCACGGAGGAGATTCTCTTCTTAGAACCTTTCCTTCTGGCGGCGCAAACCCCAACATGGCCGCCGTCCTGCTACACACAGTCTATAATACACATGCAGTGCCAGCCGCAAGATGGCCACCACAACTTCCCCCGATCCTCCCGAGCCATGGAACCGGCCCCCTACCCTGTTACACTCTCCCCCTGTTAGAGACCTCATCTCCCCCGCATGAGAAACATGTAGACCACACATTTTATATAATGGAAAATACATTACATATACAATATAACCATATTCACAACTTATATACACAGTTTAAATGGCATAAAATACCTCAGTCAGTACTGACATAATCAAGGCTAACCTGTCCCTAGATGTCTGCTTAGACTCATAGTGGGGTTCCCCTATTGAGTCATACACTATCTTAATTGGTGGCCGAGTGACTCTTTGAATCCTCCGCACTTCAGGTGCCATTTTGTTCTTTGACCCTGAGAGTTGGTTAGAGAGGTTTCCAGTGGCTTGAGGCCCTGGCACTCTCATAGAGCGAATGTCAATGTCACTCATTGGGGTGAATATCGGACTCACATGGTTTAGAGGCTGGGTAGCAGCACCAAACTGGGTAGGCAGAGGGTCGCTAGGACTGACGGTAGGCTCTTATTCATCTTCTGATGGCATATCCCAGGAAGACTCATTGATTTGAGGAATGGGCAGTGATGGTTCCTATGCCAGACTTTTAACCGTCCTTCTGAGTCCTTTATTCTGTATACAGGAATACAGGAATCCCAGGTAGCTGGGAATCCACCTTGAAAGGGCTATCTCACCATTGGTCAGCCAATTTGTGTTTCCCTGGCACTCCCAGATTTCTCAGAAGCACCCTGTCTCCCGGACGGAGCTCCCGGTAGAGTACCTTGCAGTTGTACCACCTTTTATTATTCTCATTCAACTTAGCCATGGTCCCTTCAGCTAACTGGTATGCTCTTTGGAGATTGGCTTTCAGTCTTTTTATATACTGGTAATGAGCCACATTGGGCACTCCATCAGTAGAGATCCCCTGACGGATTTCCACAGGTAGCCTGGCTTCTCTACCGAACATCATAAAATATGGGGAGAAATCAGTGGACTCATATCGGGTGCAGGTGTAGGCATGCACCAGATGTTCTATGTACTTTCTCCAACCAACCATTTCATTGACTCGTAGGGTCCCCAACATGTTGAGCAGAGTCCAGTTGAACCGTTCTGGTAAGGCATCACCTTCAGGGTGGTATGGGGTGTACGGGACTTCTCGATATCAAGCAGTTTCAACAGCTCTTTTATAAGTTTGCTCTCGAAATCGTGCCCCTGGTCGGAATGCATTTGGTTGGTCAATCCATAGTGGACAAAATATGTTTCCCACAGTACCTTAGCCACCGCTATAGCCTTCTGATATTTAGTGAGGAAAGCCTGCACATAATGAGTATAGTGGTCAGTTACCACCAGCGCGTTCCCTATGCCTCTGGAATCTGGCTCTATACATAGAAAATCCATGCACACTAGGTCCATGTGACCCGAACTTTTCAGATGGCCCATTGGGGCTGCTCGTGTAGTCAGTATTTCATGTAGGCATCTTCTACAATGATACTCCACAGCCTCTCTCATTTTCGGCCAGTAGATCATGTCTCTTATGAGCCCGAAAGTTTTATCCACACCCAAGTGTCCATGGTCAAAATATAGCGACCTAATCCCCATGTATTGCAGTTTTCTGGGGAGCACTAGCTGTCTCCTATTCGGATGATCATGGTAGGGGACAACTCGGTATAGCAACTGATTGTCCAGTTGGAATTTGTCCCATTCCTTTATAAGAAGGCCGACTATATTGCCGGGAGCACACTTAATTAGGACGGGGTTCTTCATCTGCATCTCCCAGCTCACAGGCCCACACACTGGATCAGCATCAGGGCTTCGATGATATCCTTCCAGCGTATTTTGGATCCTTTGGCCATTGACAAGGCCTCAGGGTAACAATAGGCAGCCGGGAGCACACTTGATTAACATACCAGGGAATCCACCAGTCTCAGCTCAGAGAAGGCCACTTTCCGTTCCAAAATGACCGCGGTAGAACACATGGATCGAATTCTGGGGCCTGGTATTTCTTCCCATTCTTCGTCCTCGGAAACAGGGCTTAATCCAGGCCTTCTGGACAGGGTGTTTGCCCCAATGTTCTTGGGCTCAGGATTGTATTTTAAGGTGAAGATTCAGCCAGGTTATGTATGTGATGGGGTTAAACTTATTTGCTATACATTACTGTGTTTGCCCTGTCCCAGCCATTTTTATTCCCCATTTACAGGCCATTCCTTGCCTGCCAGGTTAAAAGGAAAAAATCCATTGCTTGCCATACCCGCTAACCGACACATGATGGCAGTATAGAAACCGGCATTTCAATGAGCTGTAGGTATTTTTATGACCGAGCCTCAAAGGGGTCTCAATGGGCTGTAGGTATTTTTATGACCGAGCCTCAAAAGGGGTTTCACCAATTTAGAGTCTCCCAGTCTAAAAGGGTGTCACTTATGAAAAGACCCAGATACCCATAAGTTATACACGGCCGGCATTCTGAGGTATCACAGATGCCAGTCTATTGACATTTATTGGTCAAAAATCAGACGGAGCGGCACCAAGTTATGGGTGTAGCCCAGGTATGCTAAGTGGCATGGGCGTCAACCTGATCCATGCGCCCTGCCCAACGGACAGCCCTTTTGACCGGTCTTATGAACTGTGGGTAACTTGGCTATTTGTGGTTTTTTTTGTTCCCACAAGGGGATTGGATCCACATGTTAAAGATAGCTTTGGGCAGTCTATAACTGTGGCTCCCCATGTATCCCCAGTGTGATTACTGAATTTTAATACATGATGTAAAGATGCAAGACTTTGTTCCAGCACAGCAGCAACCAGTCAGGAGTGAAGGGGTTAACAACAACATAACCACAGGACTTTTAAAACCAAGGCTGCATTTCTGGCACTGGCAAGCAAAGGACAATTTCTTTCGTTCCAAGGACAATTTATTTCGTTCCCTTATCCCAGTGAGTGTTGTTTTTTTTTTCCAACTTGTATTTTATTAATAATTCACATGCTCTACAGACATAACTTTCATTTAATAATAAAGCATTAACAAAACAGTGTCCATTGTTCATGTGTCTTTAAGATTTGCAACGGACGATAACAAGACAAACTGGGGAAACAGACCAACAGACAAACGTCACAAACCTAGGGGGAAAAAGGGGGGTGAGGGTGTGGAGAGGGGGGGAAACCTTCTGCCGTGGTTCCGCTGGAAGCCTCGCGTCTTCCGGCTCAACGCTCCTTGAGGGATCGGGTTTAGCCCGGCTTAGCCAGCGACTCCCACCATGGGGCCCTATTCGGTACTATCCTCTTAATCCTAAGTTATCCTGTGTGCCTACTCTTGTGCCTGGACACCAAGGGAGAACGCATTTCATACTATCATTGCCATATCGTGGACCTATCTATCCCCGGTATGTCTGTCTGAGCCAGCCAAGGCGTCCAGACTTTTAGATAGTTGTCAGCAGTGTCATTGACCAGACTCATCAATTGCTCCATCTGACACACTGTCCAAATTCTGTTCCGAATAGCATCAATCTGTGGAATCACATTTTGTTTCCATTTTGCTGCGATCTCCCCCCGCACCGCCGTCGCGAAGTGCGCTATTAATTTATTTGTCGCTTTGGAAAAGCGCCCAAGCGGCCTATTTAGTAGGAATAACCATGGGTCAGGCGGGATTTGTATGCCTAGGATCCTAGTCAGCCAATCTTTGATTGAATCCCAGATCGCGGTAAGTTTAGGGCAAGACCACCGCATGTGGAGCAAGTCTGCCTGTTGTCCACATTGTCTAGGGCACAATGGGGAGTAACTGGGCAGAAATGTAGCCAATTTTGTGGGGGTATGGTACCATCTCATCATAACTTTGTATGCGTTCTCCCTTAGTGTCGTACACATGGAACTTTTGGTTACTGCTTGCACAATCTTTGTCCACTCCTCCGGGTCCAATACCTCTCTTAAGTCTGTCTCCCATTTAGTCATATAACTGAGTTTCTCTGTCACTGTCGAGCCAGAATCCGTTACTTCTCTGTACAACTGTGACGTGAGTCCCTTTGTGGTCATCCCTGAGCGACAGAGCTTTTCAAAATTCGTTAATTGATTTATGGGTTGTTGGGCTTGATAAAATGCCCTGACCTGGAGGTATCTAAAGAATTCAGCATTGGGAATATTGTTGCTAGATTTAAGGAAATCGAATGTTTGAATGCCTCTTCTACCCTCCAGGTCCACCAACCTATGAATGTGGTTGGTTTTCCAGATTGTAAAGTCCGTGCTGTTCAGTCCTGGAGCAAATAGTGGGTTGCCCCATAATGGGGTCATTCCTGATGATTTATGGGTTAGATTACACTTGAGCCTGGTGTTCTCCCACACCGAGAGTGAATTGGCCATTGAAGAAAGCGGCTTTTTGGTGCTTAATCGCACTTTTTTGGGGAGCCAGATTAGATGTTCCAGCTCACCCGGGGAGCAGAGTTCTTTCTCTAGAGCTACCCATCTCTTTGAGTCTGGATTGGTGTGCCATTGCACAATTTGGCATAATGGTGCCGCCTTGTAATAGGATACCAAGCAAGGTACCGCTAGCCCTCCCGCTCCTGTCTGTTTGCGCATTATCTGTTTACCCACTCTCGCTCTTTTCCCTCCCCAGATAAATGTATCTATCTCAGATTGAAGCGAGAGGATATCCCTCAATCCTAATGGCACAGGGAGGGTCTGATGGAGGTATAAGAGGCGAGGCAACAGATTCATTTTAATGCAGTGAATTTTCCCTATCCATGAAATTTTGTAGTTGGCCCAGCGCCGAACGTCCTCTCTCAGGGTTCGTATCAGTTTGGGGTAATTTGCCTGGTACAACTGTTTAGTAGTCTTGGTGACATTGACTCCTAGGTATTTAACTTGTTTCTGTTGCCAATTGAAATTAAAGTTGAGGGCGATCAGTTTCTCCAGATGTTTAGGTAAATTTATATTCATGGCTTCAGATTTATGGTTTATTTTGAATCCGGAGATCCTGTTGAACCTTCCCAAGAGGTCGAACAAGTTTGGCAGAGAGGTGAGGGGCCTAGATATTGTCAGGAATACATCATCCGTATATAGTGCCACTTTATGCGACTGGTTTCCAATGTCAATAATCGATATATCTTTACTATCTCTTATGTGAGCAGCTAAGGGTTCCATGCATAATGCAAAAAGTAGGGGAGAGAGCGGGCATCCCTATCGAGTCCCGCTTCTAATCATGAAGGGGTCGGAAGCAAATCCCTGGTGGGTCACCCTGGCTGACGGGGCAGAGTATAGTGAGAGAATGGCTTGTGTCAATTTCGCGCCCATACCAAATGCTCCAAGCGTGGCCTCAAGGTATGGCCAGTATATCCTGTCGAACACTTTCTCTGCATCCAGAATAAGCGCCATAACCGGTATTGATCTTGTATTGGCTACTTCAAGCAGATCAATGATTCGTCGGGTATTATCCACAGCTTGTCGACCCGTGATAAACCCAACCTGATCTGGGTGCATTAGTCTGGGCAGGATGAGACTCAATATGTTAGCCAGTAATTTAGCATATATTTTGATGTCCGAATTTATCAGGGATATTGGCCTGTAGCTTCTACAGTCCAGTGGGTCCTTACCCTGTTTGTGTATCACTGAGATTGACGCTTGGAGCATCTGCTGGGGGAAGGGAGTGCCCTCTAGTACTTGATTGTACATACGGAGAAGATAAGGGGTCAATTGTTTCGTGTATTTTTTGTAATATAAATTTGAGAATCCGTCAGGACCCGGGGCTTTAGAGGGTTTCAAGTTTGTGATGACCTCGGCAACCTCCTCCGCTGTAAAGTCTCTGCCCATCACCTCTCTGTCACCCTCACCCATACCCGGTAGGTTTGAGCTCTTCAGAAAATCTGTCTGTGCTTTCTCTATACCTGTGGAACGGGTCACCTTCCTTCCATCATATAATTCTTCGTAAAAACGCTTAAATTCTCCTACTATATTTTTAGGGTTGGCTGTGATTATGCTTGATTTGGTTCGTATAGCTTGGATATTGTAGGTCTTATCTTTGGGATTGAGCATCTTGGCCAATAGGGTATCTGGCTTGTTTGCCTTTTCAAAGAATTTCCTCTTTGACCAAGTCATTGATTTCTCGGCCTGGGAGGTCAGCAACAGATTCAGCTTAATCTGAGTGTCTCTAATCTTTTGGAGGGTAACTGGGTCTGGAGACCTCTTGTGTTCGTCCCAAAGGGTTTTCAGGTCTTTCTGACCTGCTGTGATTTTTGCATTCCTCTCTCTCTTTCTCTTGGCCGCCATACTGATGAGAGCCCCTCTTAGTGTTGCTTTATGTGCCTCCCAGAGGGTGATATGTGAGCGGACACTTCCTTCATTTTCTCTAAAGAAGTTCGAGATGTCTCCACTAATTTGCTCTTGTAATTCGGGTATTTTCAGTAGGGATTCGTTTAGTTTCCAATTTGCTCCTGGCCTGTCCAGCCCTAATTGTGCGCACCTTAGCTCTATTGGTGCACGATCTGACCACGAAATATCGTGGATCCCAGTATGGGAGATCTGTGGGACCAGTCTACTAGCGACAAAGAAGTAATCGATTCTGCTGAAGGAATTATGGAGGTGTGAGTAGAAGGTGTAATTTTTGTCTAAGGGGTGAAATTCCCTCCAAACGTCTACCAGCTCCAAGTCCCGTAGCCCCTGTTCTAGGGCTTTGGATCTTGTCGGTGTGCCATGCCTGGGGGGACCTGATCTGTCCAGGTCTGTGTTTAGCACTGTGTTAAAGTCGCCTCCTACGATCAAGGCGCCTTTAGCATGTTTTTGGATGGCGGAGAATGTTGTGGTGTAGAAAGCGGAGTCATGTCCATTTGGAGCATAAATTACCGCAATTGTAATAGGTTGCTGATTTATAGTGCCTGCTAGCAGGAGGAACCTTCCTTTTTTATCTTTTTTTACTGTGTCCACCACCAGTCCCACTCTGTTATGTATTAATATTGCAACTCCACATTTCTTCTCCTTTGCGGAGGATAGAAACACCTGTCTGAATTGCTTGTCAAAATATTTCGGAAAGCTGGTGGTGCTGAAATGTGTCTCCTGAATTAAGACTACGTTCCGCCCCTTTTCTCTTATAATCATTGAGGGCCACCTTTCTATTACGGGGGCAGTTTAACCCTTTGACATTATGGGATATAACTGTCAGCGTCATGTTGTGGGTCTGTTCTTACCTAGTCTTTGAGGGGTTCCCATGGTAGACGTCAGGGCACCACCAGGGGGTCTCCTCCCCCCTGCAATGTCCCGCAGCTCAACCAGCTCCAACGTTGCACCACCTAGGCAGAAGGCCGGGTGGGGGAGGGAGGACACAGAAGGGACACATGACACATAAGGAAAGGTACATTGAGTTGGCAGAGACTCAATGGTCCAAGACCATTGTCCCTCCCTTGCCTTCGGGACCTGGGAATCCTACCTACCGACCTGGTGGCTCCCTTCCCAGTCCTCCCAAGGACTTGATTGGTACCAGAGGTGCAAACCTCTGACCGAGATTGTAGGCACATAGCGAAGGCCGGACAGCCCTCCCAACCTGCGGCTGCTTCCGGCGTTCTGTCCTAAGCTTGCTAGTTTCAGTCGTATCCCTCCGACTAGCTGTAATGTTGGTTCTAGCTTCATTCCCTATATACTTTAAATCCCCTATCCCTCTATTCAAACTTGTAACTCAACTGTGTTCTAATAACCCCTAATGTTCCCCATCTAATAACCTCTTGTAATAGCCAGTTAACTCTGACCCCCCTTTGTAGTGGTCCTCCTATTAGAGCTCTTATTTAGATTATTTGTGAGTTGCATATTCAGATGGTTATGTGTGTGCTGCTCTGAGCCCTTGCTTACTCTCCAAGAGTGCTGTTAGCCACTATCCTAGACCCTCTATCCCAGTGTGATTATGGCTGTGTCTCCCTTACCCCTCCTCACCTTTCTAGCTGGATTCTATTGTTATGTGGGGTCTAGTGTTTCTCCTCCTCCCCCATCTACTTTGGTTTTATACGTTGATCCTTTGTGGTGGATATTGGACCCCTCTCCCTGCTCAGCCCTCGATCCCTTCCCCGGCGTCTTTATTCATTTATTGATGCCTTTATTTATTAATTATCCCCCCTCCCTCCATCTCCGGGCCCCCATAGTCTGCAGCATCTTGACGCTTTTCCTCCTCGCCCCTCTGAGTCTCCGTCGGCCCGTCCGTCTACCATCAGATCTCCTGCCGGGTTTCCTTGTAAGGTGCCGGTGACCCGCCTTTTCCGGACGTCCCCGGCGCCATCTTGGATGTGGCTCGTCGTATACGAAGTCACTCTCTCGCGAGAACTGGCATTTCCTCCGCTGACGTCATCCGGCTCCTCCCTGGCAGCATTGGGGGTTGAATGCCAGTCCAAGATGGCCGCCACTCTCGGAGGTGCGCTGCAGGAGCTGAGGGGTGGTGAGTCAACTGACCTTAACTGGTCTCAAACTTGGCTCCCAACTGGTATCACTCAGCCGGATGGTGTGCTGGGCACCCTGGGTGCAACCCATATCCATCTCACTGGTGGAGAACACTTCTTTCCGCTCAATCAGCCAGGCATGGAGGTGTTTCTTCCATTCGGCCGGTAAGGACGAATCTCCGAAATCGAACTGTAGCGCTGAGTCAATCTTTTTCGCAGAAGCCACATTCACACAGTCCAAGGGCTTCATGTCTGTCAAGGGTATATTTTACCCAGCTCTTGATCGAATTCCAGCTGAACAGGGTGCAGAGAGATGTTCTGGATCGACACGGCAAACCGTCAAGGAAACGTAGACTTCCACTCCTTTACCTCCAATACCACCTTCCATCCTCTCTTCTCATCTTCTTCGGGTGACGACTCCAACAAGAAGTACCAGTCACTACCGTCTTCGCTAGGGTAGCTGGCCTGGGCCATCACATGCCGTACTCCCTCTGGTAGAATCTCGGTCACTCCTTTTTCCAGATTAAAGAACTGCCCGCATCGTTCTTGAGCAAGAATTCTGTGGCATTCTTCATTTAAAGCCGGATGAATCCTCATGGAGGACAAAGACATCTCTCCCACTTCTTTAAAAAATCCCCAGTTCAACGATTGCACCACGTTAGCATTGGTTCCCAGAATAATGGGTGCATTCGGGTGTTCTCCGGGTTCTGGACATATCAGTGCTTCCACTTCCATGGGATGGATCATGTTGGTATTGAGTTGGTGTATGTCCATCTGCACCTTGATCAACTCGTCGATTGGGTAACTCTGCCTACTGAGGCCCCATAGGGTCATGATCTCAGCCGACTTCAGCGGTAGATGCTGCAGATGACGGTCATAGAAGGATCGGTAGACAATGGTCACCTGAGACCCGGTGTCTAATAGTGCTGAAGCGTAGATTCTTTCAATTAGCACTCAGACCAATGCTGTGGGCCAATTCGACTGGAGAGGTCAGCTTGGGGCTCCTTCATCGGACTGGAAGGGGGTGCACTCTACCTGTCGCCGGGTGACGGAACCTTGGGTTGAGTAACGAAAGTCAAGGCCACTGACTTGGTAGTTACCTTCTGAGGGTAGTTTCTCCTTATAGGACCATCTCCCCTGCACTCATAGCAGCAAAAATTACATTCTGGTTCTGGACTGAAAAGAGGAGCCATGTTTCGGGACACCCGAGCTGGCTTTCAAGAGGCCTGTCGGGGAGGTTCTGGAGTATTTGCTGCCCAAGGGTCTTTTCTGCCAACGGCTCCCTTGGAGGGGCTGGCCATGTCTGCCCGTGGCTTAGGGTCTCGAGCCTTTGTGGGGGTATGGAACCACATGATAACCTCCTGATCTTTTACTCGATCCATTAGGTCTTCAACGTTAGGAGAGTTCTCCGTAGAAATGGGCTGCTGATCCTAAAGGCGATCGGGTGTGTTGGCAACGCTCCCTGCTGAAATTGTTTGGTTCAGAAGTCATCTAGGTCGGACTCCGGGACACCTTCTAGGAGATCAGGGTCCATAGGGCCAATTGAAGCAGTCGAAGGAACGCAGATAAATCTTCCCCCTCATCCTATTTGAGGGTGTGGAACTGGGCCAATAAGGCAACGGCATCATCCTTAGTGACGTGAGCTTTAGTTTGGGCCAGGATCAGGGCTTGGGCATTGGCCTCCGCATAACACTCACGGTAGAACTAAACTATATTGGCGGCCGGGGGCTGCAGGCATTCCATGATCCGCTGCCTCTTGACTGCCACAGAGCAGGACCATTCTTGCAGCACTTGTACCGCTTGGTCTCTCCACTCCTCAAACTCTTCTGCTCCCAACAGCATAGGCCACACTCCAAAGAAAGCTTTGTGGTAGTGGTGGGCTTGTGAGGACTGTGCAAGTTTATCAGCCAGTAGCTGCAGTGTCTCTCCGAACGCAGGTTCTCCCTCAGAGCCAGAGTCGCTGCGGCCAGATCGTCTGATAAGCCGGGAAGTTATGCTAGCCTCACTTTTGCAGGGGCTCCCTGGGGTAGGGAGTAGGTAAGCTCCTGCGTCCAGGTTCGGGACAGGCCCTAGGCTAGTGTCCTTTTGACTATCAGAGCAGGGTAAATAATAGGATACCCACGGGTTAGGCCTCACGCAGGAGTAGGGCTTGAGTCCCAGCATCCTCGCTTAAATCACAATGGGTGTTAACTAGGACCATGCTTCAGGTAGAGGTGAGGTCCCACTTTCGGCCTAGGGGCTGAGCTGTGGCTATCCCTGGCAACCCCCTCAGGGCTAGGCACATGGTGTGTGAAGGGATATTGGCTGGGATATGGCCGACGGCCACCACGTGGCAGGGAGGTACCTGGAACACCATGGCCCACTGGTAGACCTGCTGTCTTGACGGTACAAACATGGTATTCTTTTGGTTTTATTTGGTTCAGGGCATCCCAGGTCTGAATCTCAGCAGCGCCTCCAAATTTAACACCCCTTCCCTACCCCTAAGGGAAACTGTAGGCATTATGCACTATGGTGCTACCTGTTAGACATAGAGGGGGTCTAAGCCTCAGCTCCTGGGGAGCCTGGGATGAATGGGTGCAGCGCCTCCGCCCGTGAGGATCCCAGCGTAGGTGGGATGGCTCCTCATGGGAACCGGTATATCTATACAGAATACCCCAAATAATCACACTCACAACAGGGTATACAATACTCCTTTACTATGGTCCCATAGTATACCCCAAAGATAATAATATGTAACACAACAATAGTAATGACAATAACAATACAATACAATATGGGGCTTGTTCCCCACAATACGTAGGGTGCCCTGAGCACCTAGAACCATCAGAGCCTCCCTTGTCCCAAATGTATATGTGAGGGCAGTGCTACCCTCCTCTGTGTATTGTTGGTGCACATCTACCTTCCAGGTACAGGCCTGTAACCAGGAGATGCTCCCAAGGAAGATGGGGGTCGGGTCCCACGCTGCGGGGTCTCAGACACCAAGCCCCTCAGGCATCACGTCCCGGCCACCATGCGGTGCTGCCTCCAGCCAGAGTAACTCACTCATAGTCTGCTGCCCTGCTTCACTGGAGTATCTCACTACAGAGATAATCCCTATGCTGTTGGGGTCCCTACAATACTCAGCTACAGTGAGGGACTGCCTGGGGCCTAGGGGTAAGGTTCTGGCCTTGTCCAGGAAGCTTGACTAGCTCCATGGACACTACCTCCTCCTTCCATGGCTCCATTTCAACTGCCACTACCGGTCCTCTGTCCCACGGAGTTGATTCTCTTCTTAGAACCTTTCCTTCCTGCGGCGCCAACCCCAACATGGCCGTCGCCATGCTTCACACAAGCTGGCCACTGCAACTTCCCCCGATCCTCCAGAGCCATGGAACCGGATCTCTACGGAGGTAAGGGAGTACCCGGGCACACTACTGTTAATAGAAACCGATTACATAGTTTCACGGTAACTTATGACAAGCTATAATATACACCAAAATACCTGGGTTGAACTGAACACGGCTAAGGTATAAATAAATATAGTTCATACCTTGAAAAAGTGAACACACAAGATATACAAATAACAGACAAAATATACACTTACTTAGGGTTGGAATGATGAAATAATCAGGAATCTTGATTAGCAATTCATACAGCAATCTCGAAATGACACACAAGACAATGGGTATAGGCTGAGCCTCGTTTATATACAATCTCAGTCCTATCCCTTAACCTTGGGGCGCCTGGCTGGCTAGCAAATTCCTTTGAAATAGAATCTCCCTTATCTGCAAGTGTGAATTATGACACTTACAGACCACTCAGGCCCTTTGTTTCTCCGCCCTATTGTATACAATCCGAGCGGTCAACCTTTGATCAGAGGGCTTATGCTAGACAACTTGTCTGCCCTCCTGACCTATTATCATAGCAGATGGGCTCTGCGTTCTCATACCAGACCCAAAATACCATTCACAGTTTAATATCTTCACATATTAGAATAAGCAGTTTTGTTGGGCCCAGTGGGCTGATACTTGCCAGTTTGTCCTGACGGAAGTGACTCTTCATTGTGGCCAAGTTTTAGCCCACTGCGACCCCCAGAACCGGAGATACACAAATGCAGGTTAAAACACTTTTAAAATACAGGATTCTTCCCTTTAAAAATTAATCTCTGCCTTTCACTCTTTCCCCATTGAAATCAACGGGCTCCGCTGCCATAGGCTTCAATGGGGCGCTCCGCCGTTGAAGTCAATGGGCTTTGCCGCCATAGACTTTCAATGGGGGAAGCTCCGCCACTGAAGTCTATGGAAAAAACAATAAATGTTTACATTTGCCCACACTCCGTCTGGTTGTTCGGAGAGGGCTGGAAATGGACATGCATTCAAGCCAGAACCGTGGCTGCATGTGACCCAACTCCCAGCCCTCTGGTCCCTCCAGAACCGGAGATATGGGCTTACACTTTTTACCATTTCGGACTTAGCCGTTTTAACGCCACGCGGCTTTCCCCCATTGGAATCAATGGCCGGCACCGCCATAGATAATGCATGGGCGAGCGCCGCCATTGGATTCAATGGGACCTCTGCTCCGCCATTGAAGTCAATGGCGGGACCCTGGTTCATGAATGCGACCCTTTGCGGGGGTCCCTCATTCCCGGACCCGTTGGGGGTCGTGTGGGGGGGGGGGGGGTCTCCTAGGGGTTAGGGGCTAGGAGCATAAAGAATTTTATTCCCAGGTGCCCTAGAACCTAAGATTCCCATGCCACTTGTCGTTGAACTTGAACTAACAGTGATCAAAGCTCTCTTTTAGAAAATGTTTCCGCTCTTGCGGTCTGCGGTTTGGATGGCTGCCAACCTGTTCCTGGAGGTCGGCGTCGAGGAATCCCCATTGAAGTCAATGGCCCCATTGACTTACAATGAGAAACCGCCGCTCCTCCTCTCGGAAGCCACCTGCTGGTCGAAGCTGGAAAACAGGTCTAAAACCGCTACTTCTGCCATTGGAATGCATGGAACTTCAATGGCGACCTATGGAAGCTGCAAACTGGAGCCTGAAAAGGCGGGAAAAGGGAACAAAGGGCTATAATCACCGAATTAACATTAACCCCTTCCCTCCCGCATCAACCCCAGTGTATGTGTTGGTGCAAACACTGGGATGGGACAATACATTTTTACAGGGGAATAAACAGTTGGATTCTGAAGCAGGGTAAAACACATTACTGGACCGCAGTCCAGTTAACCCCTTGCTTCCCAAGTGAGAGCAGGGGGTGGCCAAATGGGGTGTAACCCCTTTAATCCCAGGCCAAACCCACTCTCCCATGACACATAGTCTCCCAGATATCATCCCAATCCTTTGGATCTAGAGATGCCCCTATGTCCCGCTCCCATTGTTTTATATGAGGAGTATCGGAGGGTTTGCTAGGCTGATTTTTAACGCCTCAGTCATCTAGTTTTAGCCTATTAAACTGACTACAGTCATTAGTTCAGTCACGTTCTCTGCGGGATTGCCATTTTTAAAAGGTCAATTTGTAAAGTGGCCTGCTTGACCAAAATGTGCTGTTCTTGGCTAACAAACTTCCTTAAATTGAGAAAACTTGTTAGCATAAATGTGGATGGATAACGTTTTTCAATGATTGGTAATGCTGCTCTATCTGTAAGGGCGGAGCTGCCTGTGCCTGATGTTAATATGAACGCTGCAGTATCTGTATGGCCGGAGCGGCCTGTGCCTGATAGTAATATGAACGCTGCACTATCTGTATGGCCGGAGCGGCCTGTGCCTGATAGTAATATGAACGCTGCTCTATCTGTATGGCCGGAGCGGCCTGTGCCTGATAGTAATATGAACGCTGCTCTATCTGTATGGCCGGAGCGGCCTGTGCCTGATAGTAATATGAAACGCTGCACTATCTGTATGGCCGGAGCGGCCTGTGCCTGATAGTAATATGAACGCTATAGATTTACCTCAAACTTCGGCCATGGTGATCGTGACGGCACGCAGGAGGGCGCGCGGGGCGTGATCACATAGATGTGCCTCTATGAGGCTGTCTATAGAGCGCACAAACGCGCGGGAGCAAAGGCGCTGGCGCTCGCAATGCAGGGGAAACTTAAAAAATTATTTTCACTGGTGGATCACGTCTGCGCCCCCCATCTCCTCCCCATCTCCTCTGCATGCAGGACACAGATCTCTCTGGCTGCAGGCGGCGGGGAAGCTGAGAGGACGCTCGCGCCCTCGCCAGCGTTCATCATGGCTGCAGCCTAAGCTCTTCGGGGCAGGGACTCCTTTTCCTAAGTGTCACTTTTATGTCTGAAGCGCTTCTTTCCATTATGTGTTTTGTATTATTTGTTATTTTATATGATTAAGTCACGCGTATTACTGCTGTGAAGCGCTATGCACATTAATGGCGCTATATAAATAAAGATATACATAAAATGTTCTCACCAATAAGTTACAATCTGGTTATTTTATAATACAATATTTACAGATGCAGAAAAATGTACAAATTAATTAGATACTTCAGTGTAATAATGTCTTTATCATGTATATATGTTAACATTCCTGCTTTTTTAGGTTTCTATTAACAGTTTTTCCTACACTGTGTAATGCATTTGCTCCCAATATTTGCGTCTCCCACAGAAGTATCAAAATCTGAAGTGTTTGTCATACAATTATTTTTAGGCAAGGAAAGTGTTTTTATTCCATCCTCATGCCCCTCTCTATAACACCCTTGGCATGTAAGCACATGTATGTGTTTCAACACTTAGAAACAGTGACTCACAACGAAATGTTTTCCGTGTATTTCAGTCAAAGTTACACCTTTATTCCAGTCGGGGAAGATTTCAGAATTTTGGAACTAAAAATTACTTTTATGGGGACACCCTAGAATTATTGTTTTACTGGGGGTGTCATAATCCAAAGCAATTGATAACAATACATTGGTCTGTTTTACATTCTCCAAGCCCACAACAATCAATAGGTTTCCATTATCAGGTCCAGCTGGGTCACTGGTCTGTCAATGAGCTGTTGTAATTGCTGTACATGGGTGAATCTGACCAGTCAATTGCTGCTGACAAGAGGAAAACATGCAGACAGCCACTGGAACAAGTCAGAACACAGACGTACACTCTGTGTGCCATCCAGAGAGACGCTGAGCAAGGCCATTCCCAAAAAGTAGGGGCACACAGCAGGAGGCTTTCTGGGTGGGACTGACACAGTACAGTCACCGCCGTGTGTCACAGACACATTCACAAACACAAACCCGTGCACTTAACGGTACCTGAAATGACTCTGCAGATTACCCTTATATAAATCTTTCATACGAAAAAGTAAATGCAGAATGCAAACATGTTTGAGCATTGAACACTTAAAAAAAGTCATTAGTCTTCTGCATAATTACATATAATTGTCTAAATCATCTATTTATTTACAGTATTTTTATTTGCTTTGTTTAGCTTTTGACATTTAAAAAATGTTTATGTAATCTACCCATTTATGTTACTATTAAAAAGGTGTAAAGTAAAATAACAAAGTATATAATAATAGTTTCAGTAACATACTATCCTTTGTCCAGCATGATAAAGACATAATAGACATTCGCCAAAAGCTGGGAGAAACCCAAGTGCTTCTCTTGCAGACAAAGGCAAATACTTATAGGCTTCTAATTAGATGAAGCAATCTTGTGACTTCAAGCACTTGATGTGTCAATTCTTTTATAGCATTAATTAAAAGGCATGTATTATTTTTTAATAAATTGCTTCATGTTTTAGCCTCTATTGCTTTACCAAATGTGATTATATGCGCTGAAGGGAATTCAGGTTAATATGTTGACACATACGCTTGACTGGTTTGGTTGCGTACACTCCCTGACAGGTCCTAATCATCCCCTGCCCTAAAGGCAGAAGCAAAGACAGCATTTTAATTACTGAACTAGACAAGAGTTTGCCAGGATTAAATTGAGACATAATTAGGCTTCCAAATTGTAATAATTGTCCTAGCTAATTGGGTAGACATGTACATTATATGATGTGTCATGATTAGATAATTAGTACTTTAAAATGACAAAATTATGCTCTTGATTACAAATTATGGATGTAGGGGTGTTGGGGGGAGCATATCTCTATAAGCCTGTAAAGAGTTTAGCAATGTTGATAATTTGAAGTCCATTAGGATCTGGAGTTCAGCATGATGAGAAAGGCTCCTGGTTTATCCCTACGCCTTATCATGCCGTTCTATAATAGTATGTTATATTTAGATAGTGTCGTTCAATTCAAACATTTACAATGATCTTTTACAATTAAATTGTATATGTATTCATGCAGCATCACCTGAAGTAAAATCTCGGTTGCATATTTCAATTTAATTTTTATTACCCAATCACAGGGTGCTAATCCGTACCCAAAATACTATTAAAATAAGTGATAGTGTGTTTGGATTGAGGGAGGTAGAATCCTGTTGGACCATAACTTTTAAATGGTTCATCTATGAGAACAGAAAGAGGAGCGGTATATTTTCAAAATACTCTGTATTCCTTGAGAGAAAAATAAAAGTTCATAAAAATAATACTTTGGTGTGTTCTGCATCACCTCGTTCCAATGCACCTCACACCCAAGAGAAGACAAAACATAGAAACATCACGATTGACAGCACATAAGAAACACTAGTGCCATCTATTCTGCCTATTGTCCTGTGTGCTGTGAAACTTCACAACACAACACAATAGATGTACGTGAATGATAGTAGAAGTGAACACACGACTTTGTGTCTATAACATCAGCGAAGTAACCAGAGCAAACAGTGGTGTTGGGAAGAAGACAAATAACTTCCTCTATCACAATTATTATTATCGTTTATTTGTAAAGCACCAACATATTCTGCAGCACGGTACAAAGGGGGCACAGAGATTTGATAATTACATAAACAGAGTTACATACAAATAACGACAAATGTACAAACAGACACAAAAGTCATGCGGGCCCTGCTCGTGGGAACTTCCAATCATGGCCGGTGGAAGCACAAGTTATCCAGGTGGTCTCCGAGAGCAATAGAGATGAAAAAATTGGTGGAACAGCAGGAACCCAGAGAAAGCACCGATCAACTCACCAGAGGTAGCAAAAAATAAAAAAGGTTTATTGAATTACATGAAAATGGTGGAAGTTCGGCGCAACTGCGCATGTCTGAAAGAAAGCTCCCGGATGTCTCTTCAAAAAACTTTATTGTACACACACCAGGGCTACAGCAGCGTCTCCCCCTCAACGCGTTTCACCCTTACACAGAGGGCTTCGTCTCGGAGACGAAGCCCTCTGTGTAAGGGTGAAACGCGTTGAGGGGGAGACGCTGGTGTAGCCCTGGTGTGTGTACAATAAAGTTTTTTGAAGAGACATCCGGGAGCTTTCTTTCAGACATGCGCAGTTGCGCCGAACTTCCACCATTTTCCTGAATCGCTTTGACGGTGGCATGCAGGAGTAGGCGAGGAGAGTGGGTCCCAAACCGGAGGAGCAGGTGATGTAGTAATGTTATCCCCCTGCACCGGTGAATTCTGTGGCCCTGCATAGCTCCCTCATACCTACTCCAGTGTCTGATACCTCCAGACCTGTGTAATTACACTGAAGCGCACGACAGACTCCCTGGCACTTATTCAATTACATTGTTAAAAACAAAAAACAAACTAACATAAAAAACAAAATCTCCTACATGTTTCAGGCTCTCCAGCCCTTTCTCGGTCTCCTAGAGCAGCACATTTGGGGGGCTGGCAGTGATGGCAGCCGGAGCAGAGGAGGAGGTCTGGTGTCTGCCACCGTGGAGGAGTGTGAGAGAGAGGGGGGTACCGTACAATGACAAGGATAGCACTGTTAGGGTGCAGTATTTATCGGGGTAATGGTGCAGGGGTGGTGCTCAAAGGACAAAGTAATGGCACAATTACAGAAACAGTAACTGCAGGGAAATGCCAGTCTCCCAATATGAAATCCACAGTAACAAATAGAAGGCAGCGGCACAACTAAGAACATTTAACCCTTTGCGTGCCAAAGGGACCATGGCACCAACGTGCCACAGCTCCTCCGGAACTGCATAGCCCCTGTCACGGGGCGCTCATAGTGTTAAACAAACACACTTATTACTCGCATCTTCACAGCAACGTTTCGAGCGTCACACTTGGCCCTGAGGAAGAACCCTGGTGTGAGGCTCGGAAATTGGCTGAAAACATATGAGTGATTATGGTTGTTACATGTTGTTTGGGGTGTTACTGCCTTCTTTTTGTTCTATTGATCAGGGTAGATATACAGCCACCTGAACAGTTATGTTATCATTCTATGGGGACAGCTGTCCGGTACGACAGCTTCTGAGTCTGACATAACCAAGCACATTGGCAGAATATTTCCTATTGTTGTCACATGGAAGGAAGAGGCACGTGCAAAGTACAGAGGGAAGATTTTGGGCACATGTATGTCACAGTGCAGCTATTTGTAACTCACATCTGTAACATTACTTAGCATCTCTTATCTACCAGGGTCTGAGTAAGTGGTGCAGTTGCTTCACATATAAAAATATAAAGATTGGGGCAGCGCCATTGTCACGGTATCTTATGACAAGATATAATGAACACCAAATATCTGGGTTGAACTGAACGAGGCTTAGATATCATAAAATATAATTTATTCCTTAAAAAGGGTGAACACAGCAATATAGTACAATTAACAGACAAGAAGGTAACACTTACTTAGGGTTGGGGGATGGAGAAGTATCAGCTAGCAATTCTCCAGCAATCCGGTGACATTCCAGGTGGAATCAGAAGCACAACTAAAAACTGTAGGGTTGACACAGTTTATATACCTGTGTAACCCTATTCTTAACATTGAATACAGACTATTGGTGAACAATTATCTGTATCCAATCCCTAACGAGGAGACACAGATTAACCCATGCCCCCAGCTAATTAGCCCATGTGTACTGGGACTCTATGGGTAGCCCCATAATTAAATCAGGGGCGATGACCAGTTTACCAGATTGAAGTATCTGCATTGTTTGTAGGTGTAGACATAACACTTACAAACCACTCCAGTTTGATGATTCTCCACCCTCAGGTAACAATTAGAGTGGCAGAGTCTGTTGATTAGTACTGGTCTGTTGATTAGTACTTAGTGTAAACAATCCGGGCAGTTAACTTTTGATCACAGTGCTTAGGCTCAATCAGCAGGCTGCCCTTCATGACCTATTAGCATAGCAGATGGTCTGCATTTTCAGAGCAGATCCAAAATACCATACATATATACTTTAATATCTACACATATTAATAAGTTCCATTCTGGTGGGCTCAGTGGGTCGAAATTTGCCAGTTCTGATTGCCTACAGTGACTCCACACATTGGCCAAATATCAACTCTCTGCGACCTCCAGAACTGGAGATACAGAAATGCACTTTAAAACATTAAAATACAGTATTATAATGAAACATGGGAACATACATTTTTCATGACATGACAAGGTGTAAACCACATTCCTGGACCGCAGTCCAGTTAACCCCTTGCCTCCCTGGTGAGGTCAGGGGGTGGCCATATGGGGTGCAACCCCTTTAATACCGGGCCAACCCCCCTCTCCCTCTACAGCCATACCGCTGGATTAACAACATAATCATAATATTTTCCAGTTTTCTCTAGGCCACCACGAAAATTAATTGTGGGGGGGCACTCGGCTGAAGTATTGCCTACGGCACCAATTACCATTGCACCAGCCCTGCTTACAAACTAGAGGAATATCTTAATATTCTTTCCCCCTTCCACTATCACCCCTACACCCACACTCCCCTTCCACTGTCACCCCTACACCCACACTCCCCCTTCCACTGTCACCCATACACCCACACTCCCCCTTCCACTGTCATCCCTACACCCACACTCCCCCTTCCACTATCACCCCTACACCCACACTCCCCCTTACATGTCACTACAACCAACTCCCCCCCCCTGCCCAGCCCCCTACAACACCTCCCCTTCCACTGTCATCCCTACACCACACTCCCCCTTCCACTATCACCCCTACACCCACACTCCCCCTTCCACTGTCACCCATTCACCCACACTCCCCCTTCCACTGTCACCCCTACACCCACACTCCCCCTCACTGTCACCCCTACACCCACACTCCCCTTCAATGTCAATAACACCACCATCGCCTATCCACATCAAGCCCGCTGTCTAGGAGTCATCTTTGGCTCAGAACTCTCCTTCATTCCTCACATTCAGTCCCTCACGAAGTCCAGCCGTCTCCACATCCAAAATATTGCCAAGATACGCCCTTTTCTCACTCATGATGCAACTAAAATCCTAATCCACTCACTCATCATCTCCTACCTCGATTACTGCAACCATCTTTTTGTTGGCATTCCCCTTGTCAACTTCTCCCAACGCCAATCCATCCAAAATGCTGCAGCCAGACTCATCTACCTCACTCACCGCTCCACTTCTACTGCTCCCATAGCCTCTAGAATTACATTTAAAACCCTTGTAATGACTTTAAGAGGTCTCAACGACACTGCCCCCTTACATCTCTGCCCTCATCCACAAATACATACCTAAACGCCCCCTACGTTCTGCCCACGACATCCAGCTTTCCTCCCACCGTATTACCTCCTCTCACTCCCGCCTGCAAGTCTTCTCCCGTGCTGCCCCTATCTGTGCAATTCCCCACCACACACCAGGAGAGCCTACATGCTATACCTCTAACATCCAACTCCCCTCCCTCTGCAACTCCATAGGGACCAGCTGTAGGTTGGACCAATCTCCCCCCTATGTAACATCCCATCCCCAAAGCCTTAATGGCTTCAGCTGTCAGGCTGGGCCGTACTCCAACCTGAGCTGCACCTTATCCCACAATGAGCAGCCACCTTACCTTCTCGTTTCAACATTGTCCCTCATTCCCTGTAGAGTGTAACCTCTCAGCATCAGGGCCTCAGTACCTCTCTGTATCAGTTTGTGCATGCGTGTCCTCACCTGTATGTAACGGGTTGTGTTTTTGTAATATACATAACTCTGTACCCCATTTTATTACGCTTTGGAATATGTTGGTGCTTCACAAATAAGCGATAATGATGATAATAATAATAGAAGGACTGAGTGACAATGTATCAGTATGTTCCTACTACCAATTAGATTGTAAGCTCTTTGGAGCAGGGACTCCTTTTCCGAAATGTTACTTTTATGCCTGAAGCACTTATTCCCATGATCTGTTATTTGTATTACTTGTTATTTATATGATTGTCACGTGTATTACTGCTGTGAAGGGCTATATACATTAATGGCGCTATATAAATAAAGACATACATTCATACATACATACAAAGGTGAAGTGGCTTCCCATTGTGGGACGGAGTGTGCCTCAGAATGGGCTGTGCCTCAGGATGGAGTGTGCCTCAGAATGGGGTGTGCCTCAGGATAGAGTGTGCCTCAGAATGGGGTGTGCCTCAGGATAGAGTGTGCCTCAGGATGGAGTGTGCCTCAGGATGGAGTATGCCTCAGGATGGAGTATATCTCAGGATGGAGTATGCCTTAGGATGGAGTATATCTCAGGTTGGAGTATGCCTCAGAACGGAGTATGCCTCAGAATGGAGTATGCCTCAGAACGGAGTATATCTCAGTTTGGAGTATATCTCAGGTTGGTGTATGCCTCAGGATGGAGTATATCTCAGGTTGGTGTATGCCTCAGGATAAAGTATATCTCAGGACGGAGTGTGCCTCAGAACAGAGTGTGCCTCAGAACAGAGTGTGCCTCAGAACAGTGTGCTTCAGAACAGAGTGTGCCTCAGAATGGAGCGTGCCTCAGAACAGAGCATGCCTCAGAACGGAGCGTGCCTCAGAACAGAGCGTGCCTCAGAACAGAGCGTGCCTCAGAACGGAGCGTGCCTCAGAATGGAGCGTGCCTCAGAACGGAGCGTGCCTCAGAACGGAGCGTGCCTCAGAACGGACGCGTGCTTCAGAATGGAGGTGCCTCAGAACGGAGCGTTGCCTCAGACGGAGTGCCTCAGACAGGAGGTGCCTCAGAACGGAGCGTGCCTCAGAACAGAGCATGCCTCAGGACGGAGTATGCCTCAGGACGGAGTATGCCTCAGGACGGAGTATGCCTCAGGACGGAGTATGCCTCAGGACGGAGTATGCCTCAGGTTGGAGTATGCCTCAGGATGGAGTTGATCTCAGGTTGGTGTATGCCTCAGGATGGAGTATATCTCAGGTTCGTGTATGCTTCAGGATGGAGTATATCTCAGGTTGGAGTATGCCTCAGGACGGAGTTTATCTCAGGTTGGTGTATGGTCCACCCGACAGCTGATCCCATTAAGGAATGAGGATGGGGATGTTCGGGGTTGTTACATAGCGTGGAGATTGGTATTTATATGAATACACATAATTACACATTCAGAAGAAACTAAATGATTTGCCCTAAATTGAAAAACTCATATATATATTAATTTCAACAATACTCCCAAATCCCCTTTTCATTTCTGCCCACTCTTTTTCTTTCTGTCCTCGTCTTTCCTGTCTGCACATGAATCCCTTTCCTTCATACTCCTGTCTCCCTTGTCAGACTCTTTCTTTTTGTCATATGTTTTTATCCATTTTTAAATCGTTTAATTTTATGAAGCAAAGTGTTACTTTTATCCTCCCCATTGTTTCCTTATCATTTTCCTATATATTTTTTCATATTCAATCTCTCTCTTCTGCCTTAACCTTCACCTCTCATCTACTCTTAGTTTATATCATACAAAAAAAATAATATATACATATATATAAAATAAGAAACAAATAGACGATACCATTCTGCGGCTAACTAAATGCTTTTATTTGTGCGAGCTTTCGAGATACATTGATCTCTTCTTCAAGGCGATGTTATAATTGATTAAGCCAAAAAACTCTTTACACGCACATGCACACGCACACACACGCACACGCACACGCACACGCACACGCACACACAGACACCTCTTTTGTTGTCTATGCTTTCCTCTACTAGTCCATTTCTCTGTGTATCATGCTTTTTTTTTTAAATTTGCTTCTCCAGCTTTATAAACAAAAATCTAGTAATTGATTTGAGTTTTGCCTTTATGCTTTCTCTTGTTTATTTAAATATTGAAAGTTACTAGCCAATGCCACAGTTCCATGTTTATCATCTCTCCCATGTGGTGCCAACATCCCATCTCCCTACATGGCAGACTGGGGGACAGAGTTGGTGTCAACTCCATCTAAGTTCCCTTGTTGAAGTGCTATTTGAAATCATCAAAATGCTAATGATGTGCAGAGTCCTGGGCGGCTTGTAATGTGCTGGAGACTGGTGTTGCTCCTCTAGCGATGCCATTATTTCATAATAATTACTCGCTTAAGAATGCCTGAATAAAGAAAGCAAGGTGTGACAGAGTGCTGGTCAGCAGACAGCTGCCCCATCTTGCCTTCCAACCCCCAGGGCCCAGGCTGACCTCCTTTTTCATCTTCTCTCTTTCCTTTTGTTCTCCTCTTTCTGTTATTCCCATTTTAATGTCTCCTCACCTCATTTCTTTCAATTCAAATGTCATTTCAATGTTCTTCTCATCTCCGCGCTCGTTCTTTTGTATTGTGTTGTCTATCCATGTGGATTTAAAGGGCCATGTCATTAAGCTTGTCCCGAACAAGAGACATGGCCGGTGCAGATAATATGAGGTATATTTCTATAAACTACACAGAAATAGTTTCATGCAACCGGAGTTTAATAAACAGACAGGTGCAGCAATGAAATCTCAAACATATTCCCACACAAAAAATAGAAGCCTTTTGTGATTTTGTGAATTCACATTTAGTGGGACCACTTTTGGGCCCCATAAACATTAAAGAGAGTGCAAAACTAAAGCACCAGTTGGTCAAATCAAGAAACTAAGCTGCTTTTAATAATTTTTTAATAGGATACATTTAGTGTGCATTTCACCCCTAGTTTTGCCAACAGACTTTGATATATGTTTTTTGAAATACAGTGATATTTCTTGTCTGACTCCTTCAAATGTCATAATAAATAATTAAATTATTAGAAAAAAGAGGAAATAGTTATTTGTTGTACATAACCGATTATAAAATATACTGGGGGAGGGGTTTGCAGGTAATTATAAATGATGTTTTCACTCAGACGATCGTCTATTTCTAGGGCTTGATGTTTTATGCCACCATCCCCTAAACAAAATCTCCCATTCTTGGGAAAAGGTGTGAAATCTGTCAGAAAGATTCACTTTCTCCGTATCCTACAATGTGGCTCTGGGTTTTTTTTTTTAAGAATTTAGTTTACAGCTGAAAGCTCAACACCTTGTTGGCTCTGATTGCAGAAAACACACCTTATAAATATATGATAACCCTGCTGTAATAGATAGTGTGACAATTTAGTTCACCGCGCGTTTCAAGCTGCTAATTGATTGTTTCAGTCCAGGGACTATATGGAATAAATTAAAGCCATCAAAAGGATATCACAGTTCATTTTAGGATAATGCTTTCCCTGTCGCTTCTTATTCATCTTGTGTCTCTCACGTGCATTAACCCCATCGGTTAGTGGCTCGTATGTCATTGTACTTTCATGTTCTGTACTGGGTGAAATGCAAACCCCGGACTGGCCACCAGAGGTCACTCTATTTGCATAGACCAGAGTTTAAAAGTAAATTGTGTGGCCACAGATTTGAGATTTACCAATATCAAGGAATGCAAAAATAAATAAATAAAGGTTTCAGTCTCAGATGTGTTAAGGCTGCAGAACAGCGAGTGCCACGGAAAATCCTTCCTATTTAAAACATGAAGATATTGTTGTCCCCGAAACTATTGTAAATGCACAGACCAACATGATTTACATATACATAATCTCACTCTAATTAAAGGAGAGAGAACAAATTAAAATCTTTCATATGCACATGCTAACCAGCTAATGTATAGTGTGTTATTATAAGCACAGGCAGCTTTCCGACACTTTTATTTCACAATATTCATGGAGATTGAAAATAAAAAATAAAAACACTTTCCTATGACATTAAAATACATGAGGGCTTTGGAATATGTTTCAGCGGGTTGGGGCCTCCTTCTACCTAAAGAGGGTACATAGTAGGGAGTAAAACTTCTGGGATTAATAAATAAAATACATAAAGGTTATAGTTATGTGCTTGCTGGCATTGTCGTGCTAATTCTGCACGAGGGTCGCACTCAAACAGCACTCCTGATATTATCAGTTCTCTAAGGTCAACCTTGCCAAACTAGTAACTAGGGATTGTGGGTAACCTGAGAACTCCGCTGTATTTTCCGCTGTCAGTATGCTTATATTGTAAATGTATACAACAAAGACAAAAGAGCCCAATGCTACATCCAAAGTGACAAAATATATAGTATTCCTGTCTCATCTGTGAAGAGCCCTTATGTAGATGTGCTAAACAATATCACACAACCTACAATTTAAACACACTTTCCCAGGACCAATACGGACATTGCAAACGCATTCAATGAATACTTTGTGGGGTGTGCTACTAACTTATTAGCGAAATGCAACCCAAACCACAAACATGAACCTCATTCTGAGGGTACCCCAATAGTCCCATCCTCTCCCAACACTGCCCACAATTTTCAATTTGTCCCAGTATCTGAAGAGGAGATTATACAAGTTCTCCTCAAACTAAAACTAAGCAGCCAATGTGGACCTGACCTACTGCAATCTAAGTTCCTAAGACTTGGTGTAGACCATATCCCTAAGGCCTGGAAAACTGCCAGAGTTGTCCCAATCTTCAAAAGTGGGGACAAAAAGACTGTCTCAAACTACAGGCCAATCTCTCTTCTCCTAATACTATCCAAAGTCATGGGAAAAGTGTGCACTCCCAATTAAGCGATTACGATACCAAGACAAATTTCCCTAGCCAATTCCAATCTGGCTTTCGCCCCAAACACTCCACCGTAACTACCCTGCTAAAAGTTTGCAATGAGATCCGGTGTGGAATGGAACTGGGACAACTCACTGGGGCAATATACCTAGATTTTGCAAAGGCTTTTGATACTGTTGATCATGTTATCTTTCTTAACAAACTCCAGAGCTCTGGAATAGGGAAGCATGCTTTAAACTGGTTTAATTCCTACCTATCAGGTAGATCCCAACATGTGTCTATCTCAGGCTCTAAGTCCAACCCCTTGGATATCACCTGTGGTGTCCCGCAAGGCTCTGTTCTGGGTTCTCAGTGTTCATCAATGATCTTCCTACAGCTTGTAAGGAAGCCTCAAAACACATGTATGCAGATGACACAATCCTATATGCACACAGCCCTAACCTCGCCGACCTTGAACACTTCAATCTGACTTTTTGAGACTTGAAAATTGGATTTCCCAATATAAACACTGACAAGACTGTAACAATGGTATTTGGGACCAAGGCTAAAATGTTAAAGCTTCCAATGACTGAGCTCCAGATCAGAACCAACGCTAACATCACCCTAACTCCTTTTACTAGTTTAAAATACTTGGGCATATGGTTTGACTTCCGGGCCCACTGTCTACTTTGGTCAAACACGGAACGGCCAAATTTTTCTGAAGACAGTAAAACTGAAAACAGTAGAACCGCTGGCCACACCCCCTGGTGGTTCAGCCAATCAGGGCGAACCTGTCGAGTGACATCATGGCCCCTTGCAGACGCACTTACCAGAAGAAACTACTGTCTGTACGTTCTTCCTACCTTCCAATTAGATTGTAAGCTCTTCAGAGAAGGGACTCCTCTTCCGAAATGTTACTTTTGTGTCTGAAGCACATCTTCCCATTATGTGTTATTTATATTTTTTGTATTTATATGGATTGCCACGTGTATTACTGCTGTGAAGCGCTGTGTATATTAATGGCGCTATATAAATAAAGACATACATACATGTTGACCTACAAGCCAGTTGCTCTGTGTGAGGTGATGAGAGGGCAAAGTTAAATGGGCAGTTCTATTGCATGCACCAAGTACCCCCGCTTTATAGATTTTTTTTAAGGGTATCTCTAAGTTAGTGAGTCCGTTTAGCCACATGCATGACCACCTACTCCATTTGTGGGCAATGCTTCTGTTGCAGGGAAATGAGGATCATACACAGTGCCACACATAAGGTGCAAAAGAAAACATGCAGCTTGCTACAGATCATTAATATTCTGAAATGTATGATTAGATTCCACTTTTAGCAGAAAACATGTTTTGGGCCTACACTGAAATCAGCTACGAAGAACACATTAATTAAACAAGTAGCAACTTATGCTAATTTGTGTTTTCACAAAGCCGAAAGATTTAAGTTTTAATGAATCTTCAATAAAATGTGACAGCTTCCGACTGCTTTGTTCTATTTATATGTGACAGAGGGAATACGGCATTTCTTAGAATGTGGTGTCGTTGCACTAAGAAAAACAAATTCAGAAACGAAGAAACTTTAGTAAATCCAGCGCTATAGCATGTCACACTATTCCATATACCACCTGCCAGGCTACGCCTTAGGAAGTCCGTTTGCTTTTTATAGAAAATAGATTAGAATAAACGAGTTTCTGACTGAATTTTCTAAAACACGAGGACAGAAATAGGAAATCACAAATATTTGATTTTATCGAATAGGAAGTTGGCCAGTATAGTTTTGAAGACACAGTCACATCTTCACCAGTTCAATAATCCAAATACTTTTACCAGCTCCTTTCCATACTGACTCTGCCTAAAATGCATAGCAAGCCCTTTCAGCATAGAAGGGGTTAAAAGTAAACGAAAATACATTTCAGCCAGTGGTAACTTTTAATGAGTGTAACAGGGTCTTATCCCTGTTTAAAGAAACTTGCCTCTGATCCAGCAGTGTGCTGGTTAATTGCATACCAGCAATTAACCAACTCCACCTGGCTGATTAGAGCTCTCTCAGAAATAGCCTGTTCTGAGACAGGAAGGAGGATTTCTTAGTCTCACAATTGGGGGCTGAACCAAGGAAGGACAGACAGACTTTTCCTTAGTCCACACTGGACTGACCAGAGGAACAGATATCTTGAGTAGCAAAGAGACTGCATCCTGACAGCAAGACAAAGGGGACCAGACCTGTATACCTGGAAAGATTTGCCTTAGCACACAAGCGTGCTGACCCAGGAGAGCATGGAAGCCTTCCCCTACAGCTACAAGAAACAGATAAGACTTTCTTATGGGGCTGTTGTATATCTGTATAAATGTAAATATATTTGGGGCTGGTAAATAGCTTAGCTAACCACCCAGTTAGAGAGGGCTGGACTACATGTGTAGATATTCTCCAAAGTGGAGTAGGTTTTCTTTTTGCTGTGTTAAAGGGACAGGCACAATAAAGCCTAATTTTAGTTTCCATTTAAACGGTCTCCATTGCGTACCTCTGCACACGTCTCTTACAATGAGCATGTAGCATTGCTTCTCATTGACACACTGACACACTGACACACTGACACACAGCTTTCATCCCACAGGTCAGAAGCAGTGATGAATATTATTCTTCAATCTCTATAATGTGGCAAAAGGTTACACATAACGGGTTGAAAAACTAGAGTGATAGTTACCGTAATAAGTATATTTTTCTCTTAATGCTTTTTTATTTACCACCCGTCACTTAGTTTTCAAAGGAGAAATTATTTGCAATAACATGTCTCGCCTTTCCTGACCTTGAAGCCTAAAGGTCACATACTGTAAACTCTTTTGAAAAAGGGTTCCAAATAGATTGGCAGTGGCACACTTATTAACAGAATCCGCTGTGCCAGAATCAGTCACAGTGCCACTGCATGTTAAATAGGACTTTAACCATTAGATAGATTTACTGTAGCGCAAACACATTATCGATCATTAACGGCTGTTCACGTTAAGATCGTTCATGATTACTATACATTAGAGTAGGGGTGCGCAAACTTTTGGCCCTGCTCAGCCCCAGTGCTCACGCCCCCCCCCCCTACCTGGTACCCGGCATCAAATGATGGCGCGGGGTCATGTGACATCACGGCACATGACCCCGTGGCGTCATTTGATGCCGCATTGCCATGATGATGCGTCACCCAAAGCTGTCAGAGAGAAGGTGAGTTACAGAGGCCTCACACACTCCCTGGAATTTAATTTAAATAATTTGAGGAAGAGTGCGGGACCTCTGTAATCGCCATGCTCCCCAAAAACATTATTTTTGCCTTTTGCCTCTAAACTCCTTGAACGTCTTGTATTCTCTCGCTTGCTCCATTTTCTCAACATCTATTCCCTCCTAGACTCTCTACAATCTGGCTTCTGCACTGCTCAATCCACTGAATGAGCCCTCACTAAAATAACTAATGACCTCAATGCTGCCAAAGACCGAGGTCATTACACTCTGCTCATATTACTCGACCTCTCTGTAGTATTTGACACTGTGGACCACCTCCTTCTCCTTCACACTCTCCATACTCTTGGCATTCGTAACAAAGCTCTATCCTGGATCTCCTCTTACCTCACCCATCATACTTCCATCGTACTTTCTTTTGCTATCACCTCCTCCTCCTCTATCGATCTCTCTGTGAGGGTAACCCAGGACTCTGTCCTGGGACCCCTGCTCTTTTCTCTTTACACACTCTTTCTAGGTGACCTAATCACATTTTGGGTTCAAACATCACCTCTATGCTGATAACACACAAATTTACTTTCCAACACCTGTTATACAGACTAAAGTTTCTGAATGTCTCTTGGCTATATCATCCTGGATGGCTCTCCTCCGAAAAATATGGCAAAAACAGAGCTCCTCATACTTCCTCCCAAACCTGGCTGCCAAACCAAACCTACCTCCTTCCACATTACTGTTGGAAGTACTATCATTCAGCCAGTAGCCCAAGCACGCTGCCTAGGGGTCAACCTCGACTCCTCTCTCACATTCTCTTCTCACATTCAAAAGGTAGCAAAAAACTGTTGTTTTTTTCCACCGCAATATTACCAAGATACGCCTTTTCCTCTGTTGCTCGACTGCTAAAACTCTGACACAGACCCTCATTCTCTCCTGTCTCGACTGCTGTAACCTCCTGCTGTCCGGCCTTCCTGCCTCTCACCTGTCTCCCCTACAATCTATCTTAAATGCTGCTTCCAGAATCACTCTACTCTTTCCGAAATCTGTCTCAGCGTCTCCCCTCATGAAATCCCTCTCCTGGCTTCCTATCAAATCCCGTATCACACACTCAATTCTCCTCCTCACTTTTAAAGCTTTACACTCTACTGCTCCTCCTTAAATCTCAGCCCTAATTTCTCGCTATGCACCATCCTGACTCTGGCGTTCTGCTCAAGGATGTCTTCTCTCAATCCCTTTTGTATCTAAAGCCTTCTCCGCCTTAAACCTTTCTCACTGACTGCCCCACACCTCTGGAATGCCCTTCCCCTCAATACCCGACTAGCACCCCCTCTATCCACCTTTAAGAACCACCTTAAGACACACTTGCTTAAAGAAGCATATGAGTAGCACCGTGGCTAACACTATACACCTGATACATAAAGCTTGGCCCCCTGCAGACACAATAACCAGAACGCCCTCCTGCTGTCTCTGTACATTCTTCCTACCTACCAATTAGATTGTAAGTTCTTCAGAGCAGGGACTCCACTTCCTAAATGTTACTTTTATGTCTGAAGCACTTCTTCCCATTATGTGTTATTTGTATTATGTGTTATTTATATGATTGTCACGTGTATTACAATTAATACATTAATGGTGCTAAATAAAGACACACATACATACATTCTCGCGTCCCCCAGTTTGCGCACCCCTGCATTAGAGAATATTTCTCTATGGGATTCATGACAATTCCTATCATGTTTTTGTACTTGTCTGATGTGCTATCAATTTTCCCATCAGTGGTTAAAGTTGCTTAAACAAAGTAATAGAACTGGGCCTGATTAAAAACAATATCTATATTTATTAAACACTAGGGTGAAGACATTCTGGCATATCCCAAATAGAGCATGCCACAAACAGCAGTGGACCCGAAGAGAACGTTATAGTAATGATTTATTGATCACATAACAAACACGATCAGCTAGAGTACTGATGTTTCAATTCCCATGGTGAACCTTCCTCAAGGGTGTCTACCAATATTTATAGTGTATTTAACCCCTCGCCATTTCCCCCAGACTGATTGTACAGTATATATGCTAGGGTGGGTACCCAAGTCCTACTCCTCTAGCTGAACGTTATGCTAGGCTGCAGGTGGAGAGCATGGCAGAGGTCAGACAATTTGACACAACACGTATCTTTGAATAACGTGCTTGTATTTATAGGCACATCGGTGAGGATCGTGAGGATCATATACTTATCAGACAACACAGGTTATACAACAATACACCAACATGAGTGGCTGCATGTTAGTCTCTCAATGTCTCTCCTTAAGTCCCAATGACCCCATGTTAATCAGCGGCCCTGTGTGGCTGCTGGCACAGTGTTGCAGCCTTTAGGTGTGTTGGGTTAAACGTTGCAGGCCTGTTACTTCGCAAAGACTTGGAAAGAAACTGGTATGTGTAATCAGCGGTACAGTGGTGCGTACACGTAGGATCCCCTCAGGAGTTACGACTCCTGAAACATGAGCAGCTGTAACTTGGGATGGACCTTGACTGTTCTATCTGTTACCGCTCCGAGTCAGCAGAACTGGAGTAGTTCTGCTCACATGCTGATCATGGCCTGCGACCTCACTGGCACAGGGACGCCATCCTCCTTGCCTTGTCAGCTCTCCCCCCTCGCAGGGCCGCCAACAGAAATCGTGGGACCCGGGACAAACATTTTAAGCAGGCCCCCCCATGTCGGCGGTATTGCCCACCGCCTCCCCCCCCCCATTTGACAACTCCCGACCCCCCTCTCTTCCCCCCCCCCTCCCATGTATTTCTCTCCCTTCTGTCTCACCCCATCTCACTCTCCCACTTCTCCCCTGCTTCTCACTAAGGTAGCGGCCCCGCTGGTGCTGAGCGCGCTCATGCTTGGAACGCTTTCCAAGCATGAGCGCCAGATGTTCTGGCATTTACGCAAGCGCGCGCGAGGGGCATTGCGGGTAGTTGAGCGTGCTAGAAAGTTATTTTTTTTGTTTACATAAGTGCCGAGCACCGTGTGAGCGGGGACTTAAAAATATCTATATAAGTAACCGCGGTAAGCGCCACCCGCTCAGCGCTAGCGAGGACGCAGCCTTACTCCCTCTTTTCCTCACTCACCCCACGCTCACTCAGTCCCTCCCCCCACAAGATATATACCAAAAAACTTCCCACCTCCAAATACATAAAAATCCCCACCCCCCCAAATATATACAACCTCCCCCCCAAATACATACAATGAACCCACAACCCAATACATATAAAAAAAAACAATACATATAACCCCCATACTATCTCTATAGAGATATATATATATATATATATAGATAGATAGATATATATAGATATATATATATATAGATATATATATATCTATAGATATATATATAGAGAGAGAGATATATATAGAGAGATATATAGAGAGATAGATATATAGAGATTATGTGGTATGCTTTGGAACATGAGCCGTTCCAAGCCTTCTCCATACTTTTTTCACTGTGCCACCCCCTGCAGCAGCGGCCCTCCCCAGCCTCATCCAGCCAGCTCCTCACTCCCCCCCCCTCCCCCACGGCATCCACCTTCCCCCCCCCCTCCCCCACGGCATCCACTGGGCCCGGCCTGATTATCCACAAGGTAAGACTTTTTTTTTTATATGTATTGTGGGGCTTGGGGGAATTTTTAAATGTATTGGGGGGCTTGGGGGAAATTTTCTATATATATACACACACACACACACACACACACACACACACACACACACACACACAATCAAAAACAACCCTCCCCAAGCCCCCCAATACAGATAAAATTCCCCCAAGCCCCACAATACATATTTTAAAAAAAGACTTACCTTGTGGATAATCAGGCCGGGTCTAGTGGATGCCGATAGGGGTTGGGGGGAAGGTGGATGCCGTGGGGGGTCGGGGGGGGGGGGTTACTGAGCAGCTGGCTAGATGAGGCTGGGGAGGGCCGCTGCTGCAGGGGGTGGTACAGTAAAAAAAAAGTATGGAGAAGGCTTGGAACGGATCATGTTCGAAGCATACCACATCATCTGTAAAACACGGTGGAGGCAGTGTGATGGCATGGGCATGCATGTCTTCCAATGGCACTGGGTCTCTAGTGTTTATTGATGATGTGACAGAAGACAGAAGCAGCCGGATGAATTCTGAAGTGTATAGGGATATATTGTCTGCTCAGATTCAGTCAAATTCGGTGAAGTTGATTGGACGGCGCTTCACTTTACAGATGGACAATGACCCAAAACATACTGCGAAAGCAACTCAGGAGTTTAAGGCAAAGAAGAGGAATATTCTGCAATGGCCGAGTCAATCACCTAATCTCAACCCGATCGAGCATGCATTTCACTTGCTGAAGACAAAATTTAAGGCAGAAAGACCCACAAACAAACAACAACTGCAGACAGCTGCAGTAAAGGCCAGGCAAAGCATCACAATGGAGGAAACCCAGCATTTGGTGATGTCCATGCGTTCCAGACTTCAAGCAGTCATTGCCTGCAAAGGATTGTCGACAAAGTTTTAAAAATGAACATTTTATTTATGATTGTGTTAATTTGTCCAATTACATTTGAGCCCCTGAAATATGGGACTGTGTATGAAAATGGTTGCAATTCCTAAACGTTTCATACGATATTTTTGTTCAACCCCTTGAATTAAAGCTGAAAGTCTGCACTTCTATTGCATCTCGGTTGTTTCATAATCTCAGCGTCAAAGCCAGCGCTCAAGCAGAACAAGGTACAGAGTACTTTGCACGAGTTGTACCTTGTTCTGCTTGAGCGCTGGCTTTGAGGCTGAGATTATTTGCTTGTGCTTGATCTCTGCCTTGACCTGACCGCCCCTGCCTGCTGAATGCCTCAACCACGGAATTGGACCTGGCCACCCCTGCCTGCCTCGACCCTGGAATTAGACTTGACTACCCCTGCATCCCAGGCCTCAGATCCCAGGACAAGCTCCGTTGAAGGTTCCGCCCGTCTACGACGCCACCGGCAAACACAGGACACGGGGAAGTACATCGGAGACGTCGCTTCCGGGTTCAGGAACCAGGACATACGGAGGAATACACGGTGTTCTAAACGCTCTGCGAACTCTCTGCACGTGGAGGATAGATCTCACCAGTTTGGCTGGCGCTCATTGCTATTAACCTTCTGCCGTCCTGTGAGTTGTACTCAGGTTTTACTCAACCGGATCGGCACTTCCTGATAAAATCTAACATTTTATCTAATATAGTTATATTAAAACTAATTTTTATTTTCAGCTTTGCTTTTGTTTTTTTGTGTTTGTTAGTCTTGTTTGTGTTGTTAGAAGGTCCTGTGGGTTCATGTCTGTATGAATTATCATAGCTGTGTTGCACTAAATTATTGTTTTTTTGTTTCATGTTCTACTACCCATGAATGAAGTTCCATCTGGTCATTTCAAGATCGAGAGATTGCTGATTACTTTGGAACTTGAATTATTTCTACTGGATATCCAGGACTCCACCTAATTGGACTTATTAGGCGTCGGTATCCCTCTTTGTTTTACCTCCCCCCAGAGCTCGCCCCTCCCCACCTTCTTAACTTGGGAGGTTCTGGCATTTTGCTGAATGGACAAGACTCACTGTAGTTGCTTCCCCTCATACAGAGGTAACAGGAAGGGTTCACAGTTTTTGTGTTAGGACCTGCATTTTTGGTTATACCTTGACGTTTGGTATGCAGGCTTACAACGCTTTGGCCAAAGGGTTTAACTAAATAACCAAGTAATTACTATTATTATTGAAGTATTTAAACTTTATATTTATTACCATATATGTTTTGTCAATTTGATGTAGCATTGGGCACCCCTGTCTCTTGTTACATACATTTGCCCCGCTCAATAGCACTCATTTTGGCATAAATGTATATTCATGATGTGGTGGGTGTAGGAGTTTGAGCGAGCTGGGAATGTGTGTGTGTTAATCTATAGCCCTGCACCCTGCCGCATGGGACCTCTGTGCCTACACCAGGCACCTAGGACTCACTCCACCAGCCCAGAACAGAACTCACTCTCTAGGGTGGGTCCCCACCTTTTATACCCACGGGGTGTAAACCTTTCCCCCTCGCAGTCTCTGGGCAAAACATGCTGTTGCAAAGGCATCACCCCACCAGTCACATGACCTACCAGAACTTTCCTCGCTCTCACTGGTGACCACCAGACAGGCAGGTGCCTGAAGTTACAGCATTATAACTCGTCTCTGGGGCTGCTCACATGCAGGACCATGTACAAGGGGTTTAACCCCAACACTGCCAGCAGCTGCCATAGCCTACATGCTAAACGGGGCCGATTTTAGCAAGGGGGCTACACACAGATGGCTCTCTATAGGTTTTAAACTTTTTGATTTTTTTTTAATTCTCTCTAAAATATGGTTTAATAAAGATATGTGCAACATATTGGGAAATATTTTTCCTGTCGTGTTTATAGCTATTTCATTCACTGATTGCACCCCTCCAGTACGTAATGTATAATTAGCTGAGCAAGGACCCCCTCCCTTGTATAACACACAACTACACACACAACTACACACACAAGTACACACAACTACACATACAACTACACACACACCATAACTGTCTCACTCACACTTAGCTGCTACCTTGAGGAAAATGGCTGACTTCATTCTTTGCCACTTTGTAGCGCCTCTGAAGGTCGCGGTCTGAGCGGCAGGCTAGAAATATACATGCCCTGTGTCTGGCAAACACCAAGTGCAGATTGTGGCAGCCTCCACAGTGCCCTGTGTAACAGAATCAGAGGGCATTATAATTGGGTCCCCTGGGTGGGAGATACAGAAGATAAAACAAATCTGATTATTAGATAATTTTCACAAATATGTTCATTTGTCTTTAAATCTGTATCCAATTCCTGTCTCTGCAACATGTCTTGTGGGAAATGAGTTTTCCCTAAAAGATGGTGTTTGCTTGTTTTCATATCTGTATGTAGATTTATTCATCCATCCATGTATATATCTTTGCAGAAAATAGGATGTTTAACCAATGAATGATTGAGTATTAGAGTTATACTGTAACACTATTCCCTGAAAGTGCCATGTCTGTGATTCCTTATTGCGATGCCCATATGGGACGTTTAAAGCACAGATTACGAGCAAAATCTTGCACCAACGTGGCTCTTAAGGGAGAAAGTGCTAATTGTTTTTATTGAAAGAAGAAAACTTCTGCCAAATACCAAAGCATTTGATTTCTATTGTTGAATAGTGACACATCCTTTTTATTAACCCAGTCTTACAAACTAATACATCTTCAGCCTGAAGTTTCACATTCAATTACAAGTTGCTTTTAATATACTTGCATATTGTTTTCAGATGATGTAATCCAAGTGTATTTTGTGAAGTAGCTAATCCTAATTATGTTTCCATTTTTTTATCGCTTTTTTATTACCTAAAACTTTTCAATTAAATGATTTAATTATCATGCATTTAACTTTTGCCAGATTCTTTCATTATAGCTTTACATTTGCACCACGCTCTTAAGAGAAGTAATAACATTCACAGTCAGGGGCAAATCCTGCTAATGAACAAATTAAAGTTCAAACAGTTATTCAAGTTCACATCCCTTATTAATGTTCCTTTCAGAACAGTAATAATGTATACTTTCTCCCTCAATCCCCTTTAAGCTTTTCATCGACATTGGGCAAATTCCAAACTTTTGTCGTTCAAAACAAAAGCAAAACGTTTTAAATGAGATGGGGCAGTAAAATGTAACATCTATTCTTAAACCGCAAGATCAATGTTTTTAACCTATTTTCTACAATTGCATCTTTGCCAATGGCCTTCAGTGTTTTCCAATTAACAATGAATAATGTTGTTTTCCTTTTTCAGCGTACGCTTTGTGTTACGCTATTCCACATACTGAGATCGGGTGAGGTCTGGAAGGTTTGCATATTGCGCCAAAGCTACACATGTAATACCCCAACTCTACGGCATTACAAATGACCAGATTAATATATAGAGTATATCACATACTCTATATTCCTCCTATCAAATGCATATATAATAAGAAACAAGTGGTCTTATTTATTAACTTGTGAATTGGTTTCTTTCTGCATCTTTAAAGTGATTTATCAAGCCAAGTTGTGGAACGTTCACGTGAATTGAGCTGAACTTTTTCTGAGCCAATGGAAGACAGCTTTAAACTGAGGCCATCATCATCTGCCCAAAGTGTTTGGCAGGAGGAAAATGAAACGTTAACATTTTGCAAATACTTTGTATCATTGATTCAAATCATGAGATTTCTTGTTACCACTATCCATTTGTCCGGCACATTCAAAAGTCATGGGTTTAAATTGTGTTTGTGTAATATTGTACAACAAAATCAGTTATACATATTGAGAAGGATAACACACAATAAAACTAGCTGAAGTATACAGTACTAAAAGTAATTGTAACACACGTGTGTTAACATTTGTTTTCTGGACGGAGTGCTGGGGTCTCTATTTTATATGAATCGTGGTATGTAGCACAGGTCAGTATACACAGTATACACAGTATATACATACTATACGGAGTGTGATCTTTGTCACTAGTACTTTCCAACATTTGCATTATAGTTGCATCAGTTTTCCTTGCTTGTATCAACTAATTACATGTACGGTGGTCAGATGCAATAATAGAGGATCTGGAAGAAATTTTACTCGTTAGACATATACTAATGATATGTAAAATTGTCAGTCTGTTTTCCAATCATTTTTCTATTTATTAATGCGCCACTTCTGAACCTGTAATTAAATGTATATATTACACTTGAAAACAAGGTTTTTTGCAATTAATACATTATTATATTAATGAATTGAAGTGCTAGTTGGCATGAGTAAAATCAGCTTGACAGATCCCTGGATGTATACAAAATAAAATAAAAATACAATATGATACAACTTAAGCTCATGCAACACATTTACAATTCTTTATATCTACTTAGCATATCATTTACCATTCTGATTTTTTTGTTGCAAACTCTTTATTGCCGCAGGCGGAGGGACCACATTGCTGGATAATGAAGGCGTTAATGATGAATATAAAACCCTTACACAGGGCTACGCGATTACACAATGCTGGGAATTAGCAATGTGTGCAAATGTTCACCTTGTTATGTGTCCTAAAATCATTTTTCTAATAACCATTTTTTTGTATTAATGCTCAATTAGAGAATTATATGAATGCAACTGATACATGAAAATATATTCTAACTAGGTTTTTATCAAGTTTATGTCATGTAGGAATATGAGAACATGCACCTTGCAAATTAATTTTAATGTCACCCTTTTATAATCGTATATATCTATATATCTATATATATATATAGATATATAGATATATATATATATATAATGCATGGGTATAACAGAAGTGAGAGAGAGCATGAAGCTAATGCCTATGCACAGGAACTACATCTCAAATGTTAGGATACTTTGGAAATGTCTGTTTTTTATATAGCAGAAAATGGGTAATTACTGCAAGACATGGGTATGAGTTTCTAACACCTCAAGGCCATATTTCTGTGATTTCCATCTGAAAAGTCATTGCCCTGTTCTGATGCATTTATCCTATCGGCTTGGCTCTCTCCCAGATGACCCTGACCACTATCATTAAAGTCACCTATCCCTGCCCAGACTTGCCCTTTTTCTGCACTTGTTAACAAAATACACAGATTCCCAACAAGCTCTGAGAAACCCCAACCATTACCACATAATATATATATGCATATAAGTGTTAAAAGGAGTGCGAGTGGGCGTGGCTAAATATATACAACAAAAAAACAAAAATGCCCAAAGCTACTTCCAGGTTACGACAGATCCAATGTGATCATTCTTCCTGTAATTATACAAGTAAATAAGAATTTTAACCCAGGTGAGTGTTAGGACCTGCTACGGTCATGCCTTGTAAGGGGCAGCAGGCTTAAGACGGTTTGGCCAAAGGGTTAAACTAAATGACCCTTTTTACAAGAGATATACAGGTATTGCACTGTGTATTTTTGTCACATTGGAAGTAGCTTTGGGCATTTTTGTTTTTTTCAGCACTATGTTCATGCATTTACATCATATTTATTGTCCATGCCTTCATTTATAATATCAAATGTGCATTAAGATATACTTTTGTGGTGCAATTGCAATCATGTTAGATATTTCAAGTCACAAATACAAATGTAAAGCAGAAGATGGATTGTCCTTACTAGTATCACATGTATTATATTGCATATTGTCTTTCTATAGGGTATTGTCAGCATTGTAGCAGGATTGGTAGTATGAGTTTGTGGGAAAACCAAAGTCTTGGTTCACCTGAGACAATTTTGGTTTTCAATGGTCATTACATAATGTACATATAGGTCAGGAATAACCGTAAACAGCATAAAAGTCTGATTAAAATCATCAAAACAATGATTTCTTTTAAACTAAATATCACACTTTAGACAGACAACTTGCGCCAATATATTGCTGTCACACCGTAATCTGTCCTGGTCGAGTAATGCTACAGTACCAAATGTATTTAAGGCTTAAACAGGACAGGTATACGTGAGCCAAGAATCTATTGGAGATACAATACAGCTCCTCTAAAATGTCATCTGCAAAAACATTGTTTTGGTTATTTTAACAAGCCTTGTTTAACGGTGTTTCCCCCCCCCCCCCCCCAATCTCATATTAGCCCCTTACGTGAGGAAACTGCCCCATGTTACATGTTGTGTAGTGTGGTGCACCTGCTGGCTTACAGGACTCCTGAGTCTTCCGCGGTGATATGGGGAAGTACATCAGGACTGGCTCGTGAGGTAATGCTGAGAACTACTCAATCCTGGTACAGCGCCTCCATCTCTCCCAGGTCCCCATGACAGCAGGGAGGAGTCTCTGGAAGAGAACCTCTGGGTGCAGCTTCTCCCTGAATGACTCCACTCTCAGGCAAGAAGGTTCTTTCAAAATGGACATCCTTTATTGTCATCGTTACTGGCAGACTGCCCATCATTGCGGACGGTCTCTAGTTGCACATCAGAAAGGTTGCCCACCTCAAGGAAGTCCCTGGACACCACTCATAGTCAGGGCCCTAGAAGCTGTCCTTGCTCTTCCCTTACTCTCTAATAGAGTAAGGGGAATAGTCTGCCCACCTCTCCCCTAAGGGAGGGCCACAATCCTTGCCAGAGCCCTGGCACTGTGTTGGATCAGACAGTCTCATTGAAGTGGGATGAGACACTCACACACTGCAACACACACTAAATTCAGGAAGTGATGCATACTATATAGCTCCAGTAGGCACCACCCCTGTGTCACTGTAAGTGGACACAGAGCATGATGTCACTTCCTTCACTACACAATACACATCACAGGGGATGAGGGCACACCTCATGATTACTCCTGGCAAACCTGCCCTTTTAACAGGGATTACTGCACAGGAGGAGAGAGGCATGTAACCCCAAAATTACACAGGGCTACAATCTCCCTCTGGTGGATCCAATGGTCCCCACTTGGTCCTAAATTTGCGGGGCCTTCCTTCAAATAGGCAACTGCAAAACATACAGGAAACAACAATATCATCAATACAAAAATACATTGGCACACACCATACAGAATTCAACATAATGCCTAATCACCATAACCGCATTACTGTATTCAGAACCTCATATTACTACTAAGATTACTCCCTAGGAGAATCCAAACCTCAATAGTAATGTCTGGGGTCAGGCTTTTTTACCTCTCGCCCGTTGTGATCAATTATTGTAATACTGTATGATCTAGGCGGCCCAATTTCTGGTCTGTACTCCATTTTATGCATGTAAATGTTGCGCCCAACACTCCAAACCCTCATCAGATAACATATCCTAGCCTCTGTTTTGTGTTCAGAGTAACTAGACTTAGACTTGAGGTAGTCCTCCACTGCTTCCCTTAGCCAGGTACCCCGATTGTTCTCTATCTCCTGCATTAGAGGCTCGGGAACATAAGGATATTCCAATCCATGCGATTGCTTATATCTCACTACTATGGCTCTTTCAGTCCTGCTGATCCTCACTAGCTTCTTATTCCCTGCTTTGCCTGGCAGGACCCAAGACAGTGGTTCTTCAGTGGCAATAACATCATATAGTATAGATGATCCCCTTGGGGTGACTATTCCCTTCTGGATTTCATCCCACCTCCTCACTAACTCTTCATGGCGTTCCTCAGCCGAGTATTCACCCACATCCCACCAGTGGTCAACTACATCTCCCCGCATTAATATAAATCTGGTGTGGTCTAACCACTCAGAATACCCCTCATACAACAGAGCCCACCACTTGGTACTATGCTCCGAGGACTGCTTCTTTACTGCTAACGCAGTTTCAGACTCCTCAGTCTCTCCACCTGAAGAGACATCAGATGTAGTATTTGAACGGGTGGCAGTCCCATAACGTTGTGGCCTTCCCTTACAATATGGGTATAAGTAGTGGGATTCATTTTCGGGGGTGTCACAGCAGGTATTACTTGCCTCCCCGACCCTTCATCAGACATAAAACAGTCCCCCCAGTCCATGGCCGACCCAGGCCATTCCTCCGACGTGTCCCGTGACTCCCCAGACAACCCTTGGCTCGATCGGGACCCCGAGGGAGACGTGACAGGGGCAGGGATAGGGGCAGTGGCCTTGGGCAAAGGAAATGGGGAAGTGTTCTTACGTTGGGGTATCATAATTAACAGTTTGACTATGCCGAAACCCGTTGTGACATTGGGCAGAGCAGGCTAACCATTCTTCTTGTTGCCCCGACTCTTCACTGCTTGCCGATACCTGTCCATTTCTTCCTGGGACAGACTGGTACTGATCAGCTGCAATGACTGATGCTTCCGGTCGGATCCGCTGTGGCTACCAGAAGTGACGTCATCATTCTCGCGTGAGAGCGCGCCATCTTGGTTGGGGTACCCCACCGGAACTTCCTCCTTCATTTCGACATCCAGCGCCGTAGACTCAATGTCGCTCCTCAGCTCCACTTGGGCCTTGGTCGGGCCTTTCTCTTCGGCCGCCTCCATCGGAGCCTGTGAGACGTAACAGGGTATCTCACCACTCCGCTGGCTTGCGATGGGATCCTCTTCTCCTGACACGCTGGGAGTCGCCATGGCCCTGGGACTATTCTGCTGCTCCAGTCGCACCAGCGCGTGCTGTCGGGGAATGCTGCTCTATACTCAGCTCTTCGAGATCACTGGTAAGCAGCTTTTCCTTCTTTTCAGCCCCGCTGTAGTGACCCGCCGGTAGGCGCATCACCACCGATGCACGGCTTCCGTTCTCATCGTCCGACGAGGCAGATGCCGAGGACGGTAAGGGTACCTCCGCAGGGGACCGACAGCGAGGTTCCAGGTTCTCGCTGCGGTTGTAGGCTTCAGCGCCATCCTTCTTGGGCACCATCATTAATAGCGATCCCCATTCTCCGGGATCGACCTCCTCTTTCTTGATTTTTGGCAAGGCCCCAGCCGTCAGCATGGCTGTATCTCCTCCCGCCTCCGCGTGCCCAGGCACGAACGGCTCCACGGCCACAAGTAATGGATGCCGCATTGAGGGCATCTCGCCATGGTGCTGGCTTCTCCGCCCGGTAGCCTGCACTGCATACACAGGCACCGCAGTATCTCTCTATCACCCGTCTTCACTACCAGGAAGCCTCCTGGAAGTTGGTAAGGGTGTTTTTCAAAGTCCGCCATGACACAGTTAGTAGTTGCACTGATTAAGGGAGACACACGGCACAGCAGTCTCTCTTGCTCACCAGCTCTTCGCAACTGAGGGACAGGAAGCACACATCCAGCTCCTCCCTCAGTCAGTTCAGTCTTCCATTGGCAGATGCAGGGACCCCTCCCTCTGGTGGAGATTAGAGGAGGGTCCCACAGCTTCACGTCATGACCCAGAATCGGCTCTGAGCCTATCACATCCCAGGAGGGTGCGGCCACGGCTTTCGCGCCACTTCCCCGATCAGGGTGGGGTTCTCTTTTTCGCACCACTCCCAGCCAGGTTCTTGCAAAATCATTTTGTGCACACAGCCTACGCGGTCTCCCACGGAAGCGGGAGCCGCCATTTTGGATCGCTCTGCAATCCCTACTAACAGCCGTTGTGACTTGAGTAGTAATCACCGCCTGGCAATCAGATACTCCATCAGCCTTCTCTCACATAATTGCAATGTCCTCACAGCTATCCTCCAGGGTTGCACCCCGGGAATTCAGGCAGGACAGTAAAGGCGCAGCTACAGCTTTCGCGTCACTCCACAGCAAACTTGAAAAAGTAATTTCTGCATTTTGTACCTCCGTTGGGCACACAGCACGTGCGCTTCCCATCTCTGGCGCGAACTGCCATTTTGGACTCCGCACCACGCGGGACATCATCACTTGTCGCTATCTTTACTTTTTCTCTGCAATCGCACATGGTGCTCCTCTGCTGGGCAGTCGCCATTTCGATGCAATAAAGTATGCCAGTGCACCTCTACATGTATCTCATGTGTGTCTCTCTCATGTATGCACTACCTCAGGCTAAGCTAACTCTCTCTCTGTATGCTGTACACGATATCAGTCCAGTATGTGCTCTGTGGTTATTAGTCTGGTTACTGGCTAGAGTACTCTGGGCTTCTCCATGCAGTACTTAGGGCGTCACCTACTGTTGGCTACACCTAGCGCAGATCCTCCCAGGCGTTCCTGACCCGCATTAACCAGGCTACCCCATGAGTATGGCATCCTACGACTAGCTGCCTCAAGGTGACTAGAACAACAATAGCCCTGTCTCCAGATCTACTTTACACCATACAGGCCCTAGGGTGTGCTTTGCGAGTAGCCATACTACCCCTGACTACCCATAGGCTCCCTCCCATTCCGCAGCACTTTCCTTGTAGCATACATGTTCCTTTCCTACTGTTCGCCTAGCTAAAGCCTGTCCTGATGCTCTCAGCAGCGCCTCCAAAAATGTAACGGTGTTTCCCCCCCCAATCTCATATTGGCCCCTTACGTGAGGAAACTGCCCCATGTTACATGTACTATAGTGTGGTGCACCTGCTGGCTTACACGAGTCTTCCGCGGTGATATGGGGAAGTACATCAGGACTGGCTCGTGAGGTAATGCTGAGAACTACTCACTTCTGGTACAGCGCCTCCATCTCTCCCAGGTCCCCACGACAGCAGGGAGGAGTCTCTGGAAGAGAACCTCTGGGTGCAGCTTCTCCCTGAATGACTCCACTCTCAGGCAAGAAGGTTCTTTCAAATTGGACATTCTTTATTGTCATCTTTAGTGGCAGACTGCCCATCATTGCGGACGGTCTCTAGCTGCACATCAGAAAGGTTGCCCACCTCAAGGAAGTCCCTGGACACCACTCCTAGTCAGGGCCCTAGAAGCTGTCCTTGCTCTTCCCTTACTCTCTAATAGAGTAAGGGGAATAGTCTGCCCACCTCTCCCCTAAGGGAGGGCCACAATCCTTGCCAGAGCACTGGCACTGTGTTGGGTCAGACAGTCTCATTGAAGTGGGATGAGACACTCACACACTGCAACACACACTAAATTCAGGAAGTGATGCATACTATATAGCTCCAGTAGGCACCACCCCTGTGTCACTGAAAGTGGACACAGAGCATGATGTCACTTCCTTCACTATACAATACACATCACAGGGGATGAGGGCAAACCTCATGATTACACCTGGCAAACCTGCCCTTTTAACAGGGATTACTGCACAGGAGGAGAGAGGCATGTAACCCCAAAATTACACAGGGCTACACTTGTATACTGTCTACAGTTATCCCTGAAGTCTCTGTTTTCCAGAAACCTCGGCCAGCCACGTCTCTCCCAGGTCCAAGAAACAGTGGAAGCTATTGATACAAGTGTGAATATGGCACCTTTAATTTCTATTGCACGTCGTAAGCTTTGCACGTTGGGATGCCATTGAATGGACCACATGACAGCCCTCCACAGCTGGAACTGTATGCGAGTCTCAGACCTTATGGACCATGTGTCAAAGGGCAAATTCTAGTGCAAAGTCGTTATTTTGTTGAAACCCTGAGCAAAAATATACCTGTGACCGATAGCGCCTATATAGTAATCTTGTTTGTACCATTTTGGGGGACATCTGCATCTGTCTACAATAAGAGGAGGAATGGAAGTGGGTGTAGCTAGGAGAAGGGTTACCTTTGCACATTGGTGCAGGTCTATGTATTTAGGAACGTGCGGCGTGCATTACTTTTCTTGCTGGTTTTCTGCATTGTTTTCTCCGTCACCTTACAGGTGGTGTAAGTCTTTTTTTAAAGCACAGAATACTAGCGCAGTATGGGCCAAAATCTAAGACAGTAGGAATACTATGTTTTTCAAGCAACTGTGTCAGTGCACACGTACCTCTTGATACATAGAGCCCATAGGTCTCTTCTTCAGGTATTCTTGAGAGCTTTCTACAGTAGCACTTTAAACACATTGGTGCAGCCCTCTCTGGGGTGGAATCCTGGCCACACAAATCTTGAACTCTGGTCCTCAAGGTTGCCTACAAAGGAAAGATGGGATAGTGATAATTAAATGTTTACTCTCGGTGCATACAGCAGATAAAATGAAGACTTTAAAGGCATGCAGAGCTTAAGTGGCTGAGTCTGGTATTTACCCAAACTCTTCCCTGACGTCACTGCTTACACTGCTCACTGCCTGTTCATAATCAACAAATAAAATATATTTGAAACTTAAAAATATAGTAAATCTTTTAGTACCAGAGGATCTAATGCATTGCAGGCACCTATAGCAATGACATGCTTAAGCATATCTTAATTTACAATTAAAATGATAAAGAATGTATAACATACATTAGTGTTATCACTTTACTACATCTTGAATAAATATTAATTGATGGACAGGGCATATAACCACTACTAATTTGTGGACTGTTCCAACAATAATTGTTCCCTAAGCACAAGAAGCTTTAGATGTTGATGTGCAGTCATTCTGAGCTATGATTTTATCGCAGTACAGATCTAGTACTAATGGGTTAAAACTCTTTACACGCTCAGGCATTTGTCTTTCATTGTTCTCCAGAAGTTTTGTTTTAAACACAGAGTCACATCTACTTAGGGAGTGAAATCTAATTTCTATTATTCTAGTCAAGCTGCCACACCTGCACCGTTTCAAATGTCTAGAAACTGCGTGAAAAAAACTAACATGACTTTTAACTGCGCTTTCTTAACTGCATTTTTTCTTTTGTCATTTCTAGAAAAACATTCTCAATTAAAGTGAAAGTCTTCCCCAGGCATTTGCATATATGAATTTTAATTCTAGATATAAAATTATCCCAAACGGAAGAAGCTGAGACACTGCAGGTGATTTGTTATTGTAGAAAAGCACACTGAGTGCATATAATTACTCTGCTCTGTATAGCAATATCATCTAATCTAGTTTTCACAATTAAAACTCCTTTTGCACATTGGCTGGGACGCTACTCATTTGTGGTTTTGTCCAAATGCAAAGTTCAAGGTAAATTAAGTAAAGCTCTTTTTGTACAAATATAATGATCACACTTCTTATTATCTCCCTCATAGCAAGTGTTTTATTTGTTACATCAAAAGCTCATAATGACAAGTGTACAAAAGGCATATCAAATAAATGGCCTGAGCACAAAATAAGAACTGTTTGAATTGGGTGATCTTGCTTTGAAAGGGGCGCTTAAAATGTTTTGACTGCCAAAACAAATTAAATTATTGAACTTAATAGAACTAGCGGTCAAGGCCTAGATGACTACTAACTTTAAATCTGCGTACATAAAGGAGTTCCTGACCTTCACCTGCAGGACAATATTGGGAGACTGGCTACTCTGCATGCCTGGTCAGAAGGTGCTTAATTGCCATGCCTTGTTTTTTTGAGTGAGGGCTGCACTGAGCACTGATTTCTTCCAGCTATCCATTGAGGGGTTTGATATAATCACCATGACAACTGGAATCTACCAGAATACAAATAACAGGGATGAAATAGACAAAAGATTAGCATGCAATGAAAAGTACAATAAGTTTCTTATTTAGCATTTAGATAACTGTCTTTCCTTAGGAGCAGGCTTCAAAGTTGAACCCAGTTTAGACCAAGAGGATTAATTCTTTCTCCCACATGCTTCATTGAATCTCTCATTACCAAACTTTGTCTGTATTGATGTAAGATTTGATTGAAGATTAGAGCATTTAGCAAATCTTGCTTTTCTGCATGTATCAGGCCTTTTCAAGCACACACCGCAGTGCCCAGTGGTCAATACCCTTACTTTTATCCAGTGTCTGCTTCATTTAAACTTAATCAACTCCATCAATGAACTGGAACAAGGAAACATCCCTGGTGTAGAATGTTGTTCTTTTGTTAGATAATACTTTGCTCCCATTCCCAATCCATCTGCATTAAACCTAAGATTGCAGAAAGATGTACATGGTTTCCACTTCCTAATAAATATGATAATCAAAATTTTTTTTTTTTTTAAATAAGTGGATAGCATATTATTGCCATTACTAGAATTTTAATATCACCTAACCACTGTTTGTCTAGCTATACTACCCCCCCCCCCCTCCTTCCTACTGACATTGAGTATTATTCATGCTGGAAAATGATGCATCTTGGAGAAAGGACTCATATGTCATATCTAGAGAGTGAAGCAGACCGATTGGCTGTATGAATTATCTGCCTTGTTGCAGTGAATTATTTGCACTGTTTCCTTACCAGTCAACAAGTTTCCCAGGTATAGTACAGATCAATCAAAGATGACAGAGCACATGTGAAGCTTTTACTGTGTAAATCTGGACCTCTTGTCCTTGCTTGTTGGCTCTGGCATCTGTATATCATTTTTATACTGCTACCAGTAGAGCAATTTCAAAAGTATTTGCAAGGAAAATGTATGTCCCCATCTGTTCCTAGAATCATAAATGTGCCACCTTCTGAGGGTTTCCAATGGTAATCATATCTTTAATGATCAACAAACTTGTGATATATAACTTTTCATGAAATGAGGGTTTCTTTTCTTTATTGTGATTGGCCAGAATAAATAGCTTTTCCATATGTTAGGGAGATAAAACATAAGATTAGCAGTTTCTTTTATTAGTAAACAAAGGAAACAGTGCATTCAAATTGAGTCTTTACATAAAACAACCTTTAATAAGCTGTAATAATACAATATCATCCACACAGAGAGATGGGGAACATATTTTTTTATCTGACATTCCCATTAGATATTTTTCCAAGTGTAATGTTGCTCTGTAATTTGACAATCATCTGAGGTTTAAGATCTGATAATTAGGAAGCTTGAAGCTTTTCCAAATGGTATTTTCTAGTTTTCTGCACCTCGCATTTCCCTGCCCATTTGATTTGCTGATGTTTGAAACACAGATGAAATATAAAGTGCTGCTTTATAACTTGTCACTGTTTGTATTCTCCATTTTCTTATAATCGGAACAATTCATTAAAAAGATTAACATCTGATTGCTAGAAGTACATTTAACATGAAATGGGAGATTCCCCCAGTTATAACGATTCGGGATATAATTTAATGTGACAATTACAGGTACCATAGAAAATCTTACCCAGGGTCCTTGGTCTTCCTGATCTCTGTGCACTCACATTGGCTGCTGGGTGATAATCACCTTGAGATTCTTCATGAAGGTGGCACACATGTCTGCCTAGGTATGTATACATCTTGGACAAAGTGATTGTTTCTCAGAGCTCACAGGGAGATTTGGTCAACAACCTGAACAATCCTGGGTATAGAACTGATTCTTCAGGCTGTGCCAGACAGACACATTCCTAGGAAAACTCCCTCACTCTGTGGCTTTGTCTGTGTCCTCTTGTCTTGTGTATTCTCTGCAGGTGGCTGATATTTTTTTTATTTTTATGATTGAAACAGTGTTAGGAAAATACAATGAATTTGTATTGATGTTCACCATAGGGATCGTTAAGACTCATGAGTCCTGATCTTACATGGATATTCACATTTAACTGTATTTACCTAGTTGCTCATTATTGATTACTATAAATTTATATAAAATTGATAAATGCTGGAATATCTCAACACTCGGTTCCTTCTTTTAACTATTTCCTAATCATCATCAAATGAGAAGATCTGCACTTTTCAGAGGAAATAATTGAACTGACAGTGAAATGTTTTAAATTTTTGTAGTATAATATGTGTAAAAGTCGGACAATTGCAAAACAAGATATTAATATTATCCATATTATGCATATTGCTGGAAATATTAACAAGTTATCGTGTATCTGATACATTTCTGCAGCTTAACTTTGGGGTATTCATTTGAAATACAAAGTGAAGGTGTATTCAGTTCTTTAATGATCCTTTGTTACAAAGTCTACCCAAAGTCAAACTATTAAGAACAGTACACGGAGGGTCCATATGATCCCTCAATCCTTAGGTGTAAAATAATCCTTGTAATGACTGTATATGTAAGTAATGGCTATAGAAAATACTATAAATCACAGACTAAAATACAACAAAATAAAAAGATGAATTTAGCAGATTATTCGCATTAAAAATGTGACTGATGGGGACACTTTAAATCATTTAAATTGTTTAAGAACCACAGTGTGTCTTATGTTCCAGCTTTAAATAATAGAATTGAATTATTGTGGACGTTATTATAATTTAGCACTTGATGTATTTCATATAAAAAACTCAACCCGTAATAAACCTCCCCCTTCCTCTTCACATATTAGTAAAGGGCAAAAACACCATATAAATGTATTGTATTTATATATGATTGCATATATAGACGCGCATACAGTATACTGCAGGGTTGAATTAAAAAAAAAAGTATTCAGATCTATTCAGGTGCTGAATTTATAATTCATTGTTAATTGCTAAATGTTTGGTCAATTTTGTAAATTCTCAGTATGGTAATTTATTACAGTCCAGAAGTTTTAATTGGCCCATTTACTGTCATTTTGCATACACCCAGCCTCTTAATCTGTATCGCAGAATAATGTACATGATTTAACACTTAGCGTTTCCTTCCCTTTGCAGAAGGAATGCATGTGAAAAACACAATTCCCTGTGAAGTCGCACTGAATGCTTAAGTGTATGAAACATATATACCGTATAGATGCAGAACTGCCCACTTACTATAACCTCATAATCATGTTTAATCTTGGTGTCCTATTAGCGATGTAGGGCAGGAATAATCACTGCAAATTAATCTGTACAGAGATACTCACTTACACGGGGGCCATTATTAATGTAAGTGGTTATAAGTGTGAAAAGTGTTTGCAAATGTTTCACTTTTCTTGCATTACACAATTGATGCCATTTTATTTGTTTAGATTTTTCACTGCAGTTGCGTGCCATTAATTGTTTTCATGTGCCTTTAATTATTATTATTATTATTATTATTATTATTATTTTATTACTTTCATTGTTTGTTATATAGAAGGCTGGTTTGTGACTTAGTGATTTAATAAAATACACCCAGAGCTATACAACAGGCAAGAGTAGATTTGTCATAAAATGAAAGCAGGGCCTTTGGTGGTGACCTGGGCAAGTGACTTTACCTCTCTGTGACTCATGCACCAAAAATTAGATTGTAAGCTCTTCTGGGCAGGGGCTTAATATGCCTGCAAAATCCCATATATATGACAGCGTACACTGCGTACACAGTGAGACAATGTAGAGAAATATATATAGAAGAGGAAATGTTACAGACTCTATGAGAGGGAGGTTCTTGCCTCTGAGAGCCTGCAATCTATGCAGTGGAAGACAAACGACACAATAGTTTCCATGTGTTTATTGCAGAACAGGACAATTACCTATAAACCGAGAGACTGTGTTCTATAGAGCAGATACATAGAAAGAATTACAAGGATATGAAAAAGTGCAAATGTAGAATTAGATATGGGTAGACAATTAATCATAACACTGAAAATGCAAAATATGAATAAAAACCATATACTAAAAATATGCTAAATGTGATATAATAAGTGATCCTTCTATGTGTCTAAGCCCAGTACTCACGTTTAAGCAAGTCCTCTCTTCTCGAATAAAACATGTATGTCATCTTGTTTCAGGCCCTAATTGGTATCAGGCAGCTATAACTAATGAGGAATTGGAGGTTCTTGAATTATGTCGCTAGCATTGTATGGCTATTAAAAATAGTGAGACAAATCAGCTATCTGTCTATCTTCACTTATCACGCCTGCTCACACTTGACATTGAAGACTATACTCATATTTCTTAGAAGAAAAATGGACTAATACCAGTGACATGTTTGAGGGGATACATCTGCATTTTTTTTTAATCAAACACCTATTAATATTTATACATTCTTTCTCAAAAGTAGTTTGTGAACATTGTAGGATGAATCTGGGCAGGGGTTTCATTTCCAATTGCTCAGGAGGCAGTCCCACCTAGGACCACAGGGAACTAATGGCAATGGCGGGATATAGGTTACATATGGGTATTTTTTTAATTGCTACATGTACCAGTAGGCGATTGATGCTTTCAAACACACAGACAAAATAAATATGACACTTTTAATGTTTGCATGGTAACAAATACCTTTAATAGTTATTATAATCTTTATCTAATCTCCTCCATGATAAAACAGAGAAAGGAAAGCCAGCCCTCACTGGGGATATGGCCCAACCCCATAATGAGGTGCCAAGCTAGGTCAGACTGGTCTGTTAGTACCCGAGCTCTAACAAAGAGGCGCCCAGCGGAGAGATAGGTAGAGGGAGCTGTCAGTACTCTCCTTGGGAAGACACCTCCAGGTCTGGGGCAGAATGGAGATGTGCAACCCTCCCCATTGGCCCAAAATCAGAACTCCTTTGGGGTAGGGCAGAACATAAAGGGTTATGTGGAGGAAATTAGCAATTATTCTTCACCACGGGATCTGAATAATCAAACAGGGACTTAGATAAAGGTTATTGTTAAAACGTAGGAAAATAATATGGTCTAACAGATTTCCTACGAAGGCAGCGAGGGAAACCAGGTGAGAAAAAGAGTTTGATAGGATCTGAGAGGGTGTAAATTACACAATAACTCAACTCATGGTTGAGGAAGGGGAGCAGACAATTAGGCATAGGGCATTTTTTAGGAACTGAGCAGACTTATACTAAGACAACCAAGTTCACCGATCCAAGACGGGCAGGAACCCAGAATAAGGAATAGGAGTTCCCTCTTGTGCTGGATGACTTTACCTGAGAGGGCAATGCTCTTCTGCCAGTGACACCATGGGCAGTAGCAGGGATGCACTGTGGTGGGGTGGGGGATTTGAGGATCCGCCATCCTGGTGGCTGGAGACCGTCTCCTCACCTGAAAACACCTGCCGCCACGGACACCCAGGATGCGCAGTCTCACGGCCCCTGTTACGCATGCGCGGATCTTGCGCGGTGTGTCTGCCCACCCCGCGGGCTCTGACTCCGCCCCCGATCTGACGAGCAGCGAGTGCGCTCATCCAGCTTCCCCTCTGACTCACACCAAAGTCTCCGCCCCTGTCCTGGTGATGGGCAGGACCGTTGTGGGAGTGACGTGTGCTCCGGTCTCCGCCCCCTGACCTCAGTGATGTGCGTGGTCGGCGCACGCTCTGTCCCACCTCCGTTCCGGATCAGGCTGTATCATGGGGCATACCTGTGTGCACCAGCAGCCTATAGGAGTTCGTTCCCTGGTTCCGCCCTGCCTTCTCATTGGAGGATCACCCTTTACATACCCTCTTGCTCCTGACACTCATTGCTGAGCAAGTCTTGTGTGACGCCGTGCCTGCTGCATTTTGTTCCTGTTTCTCCTGCCTTGCCTTGTCTTGCCTTGCCTGTTTGATCCTGCCACTGCCTGACCCTGTTACATACCTTGGACTCAGCACCTCTTACTCCTGGACCTGGCTACGTACCCTGACGATCTGCTACTCTCCAGTCCGAACCTGGCTACGCACTGTGACGATCCGATACTCTCCAATCCTGAACTTGGCACGTACCCCGACAATCCGCTACTCTCCAGTCCTGATCCGACAAGTACCCTCTACAACTCTCACATCTATACTCCTGACCTGGCTTGCATGCCAATCTACATTTCTGGTGCGCCCGTGGTCTGTGGGTTGGCGTTACTCAATTCCCTACCTCAGCACCGGGCCCGCGCTTTGTTTGTGGTGAGCTACGTGTTACATGTATGCTCAGCCACCAAAACTTCGACCCCGCTGAGGTAGGAAGAGTCCTGAGCACACAGCAAAGCTACCTGTCCAGTATTGAGGAAATAATTGTGGCTAGTGATCAAAACATGCGTTACCTTCAGGAGACTTCAGTCCCTCACCCTTCTCTCTCCAAAGCCTCACTCTTCTCTTGCTCCCACTGTTCCTGAGTCCTGCCACTAGTCCTCCTCACACATTCCTCAAGAACTCCGGTTATCTACTCCTAACCGCTATGGGGTGACCCCCACGAATGCAGGGATTTTCTTAACTAGTGCTTTATTCAATTTGAAATTACTCCATCCCGTTCATTCTCTCCGTGCCAAGTTGGCATATATTGTCTCTCTTCTTATAGATAACGTTCTTGCCCTGGGCCCTCTCCCTCTGGGAACAGAGATCCGACTACTACACTGGATATCGGAGCCTTCACCAGGGAGTTCCGGAAGGTGTTCGATACAACCCGGCCGTAGATACCTGCTGCTTCGGTACTATTCCATGTCTCCCAATGGAATCGTCCTGTTGCTAGATACACACTCGAATTTAGGACTAGGCTGCAGAGACAGATTGGAATGACGAAGCCCTGTCCACGGCCTTTTGGCAGGGGTTATCTGAAGCTTTGAAGATGAGCTGGCAACCTATGATCGCCCCACCGATTTGGAAGAACTAATCGCTGTGTGCATCAAGGTGGATCATCGCCTTCAGGAAAGGGGATCAGAGAGGTTCATCATCGTGTCACTCCATCCCGGATCACTCCTGGTCAGGTGAGTGTTAGGATGTGCTCACCACAAACGAGACGGGACCCGCGGTGCTGAGGTGGGATAGGTAATAACGCCACCCACAGCCACAGGGCACGTCTTGATTGAAGAGTGGTCTGGGATTCCGATATCGGGGTAGGAGAGGTACGGTAGGTAGAGGGGGCCGTTAGCCAAGTCCGGTAGAGAGAGGGACTTGTTGTAGTTTACCGTAAGCCAGATCGGGATGCCAGAGGTGCGGAGAGTCGTGTAGCTGTAGCCGAGTTCAGGATCCCAGAGGTACAGTTAGAGTAGCGAAGCCGGTTCAGTTCACGAGGAAGTCTGCGGAATAGACTAAGGAGGCAGAGAATGGTGAAACAACTGGTTCTATGCTCAGCCAACGAGTCAGTGACTCTGCAGGTATATAGAGGAGAGAGGAACCAATAGCAGCGCAGCAAGGTAGGGGTGTGTGGAAAGGCCAGGTTACAGCAGGTATAGTCCAAAGGAGTCCCAGGGGAGGAGCCATAAAGCCAGCAGCCTGGCTGATTTTGTGTAGCCATCAAAAGAGGCGCTGGTGCCTTAAGAGGCGGGAGCGCCTCCGTGTGGCCGCGCCTCCGTAGGCAGTACCATCGGCTGCGTGCGCGACCCACGCCCTGCTCTGAAGCAAAGAGAGAGATGTGCGCGCTCGCGCATAGAGGAAAGCGACGGCGCTTGCCTCCGGAGTCCACGTGTGCCGCGGGAGACCAAATGGACTGAAGGTAAGTGAGGAGCAAGCCGAGAGCGGCGTGGCTCTAGATCCTCACGTACCCCCCCCCCTTCAGGGGCGACCTCCGCGGACCATGATAAGGCTTGGAAGGATTCTTGCGATGAAAAGCCGTTAGAAGACGAGGTTGCGTGAAGATCCCGGGTGAGGAAACCATGACGCTCCTCTGGTCCTACCCCTTCCAGTGAACCAAGTATTGTACTCCTCCTCTGGAAATTCTAGAATCCAGGACAAACTGCACCTCGTATTCCTGTTGACCTTGAATCATAATCGGACGTGGAGGAGAAGTTCTTCTGGAAAAGCGAGGACTCTGAAACCTGGTTTCAGTAAGGACACATGGAGACCGAAGGTATCTTCATAGAAGGTGGAAGACATAGCTTGTAGCCACAGGATTAATCCTCCTAAGTATGGTAAGGGACCGAGGAACTTGGGAGCAGGGCTTCATGGTAGAACCTTCAAACGGATATTCCTGGACGAGAGCCATACCCTATCTCCTGGGGCGAACTCCGGTACTTGACGTCGAAGTCGATCAGCTGGAGTTTTCTGCTCCCTGTAGCGAGCTTCAAATTCTCTCCTGAATCTTAGACCATAAACCCTCAGGCGAGAGACGTGCTTGTCCACTGCTGGCACCCCTGAGGAGAAGAGAGAAAGGTGACCGAGACCGGATAAATCCAAGTTATAAAAAATGGAGATTCTTGGGTTAGAATCATTGCGAAGAGGTTCAGCGCAAACTCGGCCCATGGAAGAAGATCCACCCAGTCCTCCTGTGTATCAGTTATAAAACATCGAAGGTATTGTTCCAGTTTTGGTTGACCCTCTCCGTCTGTCCATTGGCCTCTGTGGATGGTAACCCAGAAGAGAACTGAAGCGAAATCCCACACTTCTGGAAAAGGCACGCCAACCCTCAACACGAATTGAGACCCACGATCCGAGACAATGGTAGAAGGTACTCCGTGAACGAAAAATCTCCTGATGAAGACATCTGCCAGCCTGGGGGAATTTGGTAGACCCCTCAAAGGAACAAGGTGCGACTGTTTGGAAAAACGATCGATGACCACCAGAATGGTATTCTTGCTTCCTTTGGACTCTGGAAGCTCTACAATAAAGTCCATAGAAATATGGCTCCAGGGACGGTCTGGAATGGGTAACGGAAGTAGAACCCAGCAGGTTTGACCCGAGGCACCTTGTTGCGAGCGCAAATATTACACGCCTTGACAAAACTCCTCCACATCTTTATCTTTAGCCCTCTCCGCCACCAGAAGGTACGTTGAAACCAGATCGTTGGCTCTTCCGTATCCCTGGGTGTCCTGCTGATTAGAGGAATGACACCATTCGAGAACCCTCTTCGGTGTTGAGTGCCGTGTAGAGTCTTCCCTCCGAACCTTGAGTCCCTCAGGAATCCGTGACTGTTTTCGGATTGAATTTTGCCCATGATATCAAACGAATTAGCGGAGGATACAACTAGAAGGAATAATAGACTCCAGCTGCTCCTCAGACCTGTCCTCCGCCAGGAACTGTCGTGATAGGGCTTCCGCTTTTAGATTCTTGGAGCCAGGAATGAAGGAAATAAGAAAGTTAAATCGTGAAAAAAACAAAGCCCAGCGGGCTTGTCGAGCGTTTCAAACGCCGTGCCCCTTCTAGGTAGAGGAGATTCTTAGATCCGTCAGAATGGTAATGGGTGTCTCAGTCCCCTCTAAGAAATGTCTCCACTCCTCTAAAGCCAACTTGATCGCTAAAATCTCCTATTCCCGACATCATAATTCCGTTCAGCGGACGAAAATTTCTTCGAGAAAAACGCACAGGGATGCAGTCTGGCTAAGGGAGAAGTTCTCTGGGACAGAACACCCCAGCCCCAATGTCTGAAGCATCCACCTCCAAGGTAAATGGGAGTTTAGGATCTGGGTGGGTGAGGATGGGAGCAGACACAAAGCCCTCTTAAGCAGATCAAACGCCCTTATGGCGACCTCCGACCAAGATGAAGGATCATCACCCTTCTTGGTGAGGGCAGTTATGGGAGATACGGTGGTCTGAAAAATTGCGGATGAAACGTCGATAATAGTTTTGCAAAACCTAAAAAACGTTGCACGGCTCTAAGAGTAGTCGGCGCGAGGCCAGTCCAGAATAGCCTAATTTCTCTGGATCCATGTTAAAACCAGAGTCCGAGATGACGTAACCCAAAAATGCAACAGATTTGAGGTGGAACTGACATTTCTCCAGCTTCGCAAAAAGATGGTTCTCCCGAAGACGTAACGTACTTGTGTGAACATGTTTGATGTGCTCTTGGTGGATTTGAAATAGGTGATCTCCCATACATAAGAAATGAGTTCGACGATGTCCCGAAAAATCTCGTTGACAAAATCCTGGAAAACTGCTGGTGCGTTGCACACAAACCGAACGGCATAACCAGATATTCATAGTGGCCGTCATGAGTGTTAAAAGCAGTCTTCCACTTCTCGTCCCCTCTCGTCTCTCCTTCTATTGTCAGGCACCTCTTCTCTCGTTTAGAAAAGATATTTGCTCCCTGGAGACGGTCGAAGAGCTCCGGATCAAAGGCAGAGGATAGCGATTTTTACGAGTATATTGTTCAAACCCCGGTAGTCTATGCATGGCGAGAGAGCCGTCCTTTTTTTTGACAAAGAAAAGCCTGCTCCGACCGGGGAAACGATTTTCTGATGAAACACCCTCTCTAATTTCTCAGCGATGTAAGTGTTCATGGCCTTTGTCTCTGGGAGAGAGAGAGGAAGGATCTTGCCCTGGGAGAGGTGCGCCCGGAAGTAGGGTGAAGGGACAATCAAAAGATCGTGTGAGTATAGTCTCGGACCGTGCCTTTCTAAACATCACAAATTCCCAGTACTCAAAGGGTAAGGAGTTTCTTCTCTCAGTAAGGTAGCAAACCACCAATTCTCTTGAAATCTGGGTAACAGTGTCTTGGCACAAGAAAGCCCACTGGATAGGTTTTTCTTGATCCGTCCAGTCATGCGAGGATTATGAGTTGAAGCCAAGGAAACCCAAAATCAACTCAGGCAGAAGGAGTTGTGATTACAATCGAGGGTATGATCTCCGTATGGTTGCCGATTGTAAGTTGGCCCGCCGTCTGTAGCGTGATAAAGCTGGTTTAGGGTCGACCGTCATCCTCGCCCGTCCTCCTTCTGGTGACCAGGAACTTTTTCCACCTGCTCTTAAGCCTATTAAGTTCAGTGTCATCATCATCAATATGAATTACCTGCAGAACGAAGTCAATGACGCTTGTGCCGGAGTGTGAAACCCCTCTCCAGACAGTGTAAGGGCAAGGTTATCCTGGTGGAAGGATGTTCTGGACGAGGGGAAAAGTGTCAATATTCCCAACGAAACTCTCCGGGATCTCATTGAGTTGGCGTTTCCCGGTGCGTGGACACTGGGGTACAGCGTGAACCGGAATTTCCACATACATGCAAAGGCCGGCCTTGCGCCGACGCAGTTTCTCAGCAAGACCTCATTTCCAGCTCCCAACTGCATGGTTCTGGAATGTCCCCGGAAGGAGGTAGCGGAGCCACGAAGGAGGGAGCAGAGTTCTTGAAACCCGTATACGGACATGGGAACGCTCGTATTCGCTCCAGCTCGACGCTATACCCCCACGTGAGAGCAGATACTCCTCCTCCAGTACTCCCAGTCCGCACAGCTCTCTGTCCTGGTCTTCTCCGACCTCCCTTGCCAGAATGCAAAGATAGAGCCTCATAATTCCAACCTGTCTCAGCAGCAAGGGTGCGGAACTCCACTGCATACACGCAACCGAACGATCTCCCTGGATTATGTGGTGAAAGCAGAAGATGCCGTTAACCTCCGTGCGGGATATCGAAGACTCTTCGAATTCCTCGACGAAGAGATCGTGTCCTGTGTGATGGCCCCCTGTCGTTCCCAAATGGGAGAGGCCCACGCCAGTGCCTGGTCGTAAATGGAGTAGATGTAACCAACCTTGGAGACAGAACACAAAGCGAGAGGGAGAGAAGTTAAATTGGACGAGACATTGGTTAATGAAACCCCGGCATCCTCGAGGATCCCCCGCATAGTGTCTGGGAGGCGGAATCCGTGGTTCCGGACAGACGCAGACGGAGGTGTCGAGCAGGACTAGCCGGTACAGGAGCTGCCACGGGAGCAGTTGCTGAGAGAGGGTACGAAATTGAAGAGTAAGGGTATGGACGGTTTGCTGCAAGGTATCTGTCCGTTTATCTGCTTGGTCTAGGTAAGTCTCTAGTCTGGCAAACAGAGCATATGAGCGTTTAAAGTGCGCCCCACCTCAGCGGGGTCCATGTTTGTAGGGCTGAGCAATGTTAGGATGTGCTCACCACAAACGAGACGGGACCGCGGTGCTGAGGTGGGATAGGAAATAACGCCACCCACAGCCACGGAGGGCACGTCTTGATTGAAGAGTGGTCGGGGATTCCGGATCGGGGTAGAGAGGTACGGTAGGTAGAGGGCCGTTAGCCAAGTCCGGGGTAGAGAGAGGGACGTTGTAGTTTAACCTAAGCCAGGATCGGATGCCAGAGGTGCGGAGAGTCGTGTAGCTGTAAGCCGAGTTTAGGATGCCAGAGTGTACAGGTAGACGTAGCGGAAGCCGGTTCAGTTCACGAGGAAGTCTGGCGAATAACTAAGGAGCAGAGAATGGTGAGAACAACTGGTTCTATGCTCAGCCAACGAGTCTGACTCTGCAGGGTATATATAGGAGAGAGGAACCAATAGCAGCGCAGCAAGGTAGGGGTGTGTGGAAAGGCCAGGTTACAGCAGGTATAGGTCCAGAAGGAGTCCCAGGGGAGGAGCCATAAAGCCCAGCAGCCTGGCTGATTTTTTGGTGTAGCCATCAAAGAGAGCGCTGTGCCTTTAGAGGCGGGGAGCGCCTCCGTGTGGCCGCTCCTCCGTGAGCGTACCACATCGGCTGCGTGCACCACTCTCTGGAGAAAGAGACCCAGCCCGGCCTTCGTGAGAGCATAAGATGAAGGAAGATGTGCGCGCGGTCGGGCATCACAAAAAACAATAAAGGTGGAACAGCTTACTTCGTTCTTGCCTCCGGATTCCACGGTTTGCCTCGGGAGACCCAAATGGAGCTGAAGGTAAGTGAGGAGCACGCCGAGAGCGGCGTGGCTCTAGAATCCTCACAGTGAGTCAATCTGAGATTCCGCTCCCGGATACTTCTGAACCCATGAAATTGGGGAGCACCAGTCTTTCCAAATCCAAGAAGCAACGATGCAGGAATGCCGGTTTATGGCTGTACTGTGGGACATCTGGACATTTTGATTTACTTCTGTCCCCAAAAGTCAGGAAACGCAAAGTTCCCATGAGACCCGGGGGAGTCTCATTGGGAGCGCTTTCTCTTTCCCCTATTTCTACTGACAACCCTTCTCGCATTCTACTCCCCATCACTCTCTTTGGGGAGGGCTTTCAAGTCTCTACCCTTGCTTTCCTCGTTTCAGGTTCTGGGGGAAACTTCATAGATCAAGCGTTCGCAGAACGTCATCTGGTTCCTATCAGGCGTAAAAAAAGTCCCATTGCTCTTGAAGCCATTGACGGAAGACCTCTTTAGCCGGCTTTTATCTCACTGGAGACAGAGGTACTTCATCTCAAAATTGAGAATAATCACTTGGAAAAGATTCAACTTAACGTTATTCACACACCATCCATTAGCGTGATAGTCGGCCTTCCCTGGCTACAGATTCATAACCCCCGGGTGGACTGGCTTAACAAAGAACCCATTCAATGGAGCTCTTTCTGCACTAAGAACTGCATCATCGAAGCAAGTAGTATTGGGGGTACCACCGTGCCTGAGGAAAAGGAAAGGGTACAATTGCCAGAGTAGTATGCCGAGTTCCGGGATGTGTTCGATAACGCCACATCGCCCATTCGATTGTCCCATCGATCTGCTTCCAGGTACTATGCCTCCCAGGGGAACCACTTACCCTTTGTCTATGCCCGAAACCAAGGCAATGAAGGAATATATTGCAGAAAATTTACAAGAAGGATTTATACGTAAGTCCACCTCTCCTGCAGGCGCTGGATTCTTCTTTGTGAAAAAAAGGACGGAGCCTTATGTCCTTGCATAGACTACCGGGGACTCAACAAAATTACCATGAAAAATCGTTATCCTCTTCCCCTCATTTCTAAATTTTTCGATCGATTACAAGGAGCTAATATTTTCTCTAAATTGGATTTACGAGGTGCCTACAATCTTTTTAGGATCCGTCAGGGTGACGAATGGAAAACTGCTTGCAACGCCCCAGCCGTTTTTCAAAATTTCGTCAATGAAGTTTTTAGGGATCTTCTCAACTCCTTTGTAGTCATCTATCTCGATGACATCTTAATCTTTTCTAAATCTAAACTGGAACATGTCAATCATGTGAAACAAGTACTCCTTCGCTTACGAGAGAACAGACTTTTTGCCAAACTCGAGAAATATCATTTTTATCAAACTTCTACTATTTTTCTTGGATATATCATTTCTGACACTGGTCTCACCATGGATCCCGCCAAGGTCAAGGCAGTACTGGATTGGCCTCAACCCACCACACTTAAAGCAGTGCAGGGATTTCTTGGATTCTCAAATTATTATCGCAGGTTTATCCAGAATTTTTCTTCTTTAGTGGCTCCGCTCACGGCATTAACCAAGAAAGGAGCGGATCCTGCTTCATGGCCTACTGCCGCGCTTCAGTCTTTTGCACTTCTCAAAAAGGCATTCGTGTTTGCACCTGTTCTTACCTACCCTGATCCCAAACTTCCTTTCACTCTTGAAGTTGAGGCCTCTGATGTTGGAGTAGGCGCTATCCAGTTCCAGAGAAAGAATCCCCTGTCGAGGTTGCATCCCTGTGCTTTTGTTTTCCAAAACAATTTATCCAGCTGAATGCAACTATGATATCGGGAATCGTGAACTCCTGGCCATGAAGTTAGCTCTCGAAGAATGGAGACATCTTTTGGAAGGTACGGAAGACCCCATAACTATCCTGACTGACCACAAAAAATTGTTATACATTGAGGGAGCACGTCACCTGGGAGCCCGTCAAGCCAGATGGTCGCTATTCTTCTCTAGATTTAACTTTATAATTTTCTATCTCCCTGGATCCAAGAATGTCAAGGCTGACACCTTATCTCGTCAATTCTCTATAGACGACAAGTTGGAGGACCAGCAAAAGCCCATCCTCTCTCCTAAATGTACCCTATCAGCCACTTCTTGCGGAGCACTCAAGGACATTGTCAGCCAACAAAGTCACATTCCTCCCGGCATGTCGCCTCCTCAGGATCGTCTCTTCACTTCATCGCTGCACCGCAAGAAAGTCCTCGAGTGGAGCCACTCCTCCAAATCTGCAGGACATTCCGGCACCAGGAGGACCCTGGATCTCATTTCCCATACATTTCGGTGGCCTGGGATGCAAAAGGACGTAAACAGTTTTGTAGCTGCGTGCCCAACATGTGCCAGCATTAAAATTCACAGAATCCTTCCCTTGGGTCTTCTTCAACCTCTGCCTGTTCCAGACCGGCCATGGACACACCTGTCCATGGATTTCATTGTTGATTTACCTATCTCCAAGGGTATGAACACGATTCTCATGTTAGTGGACCGATTCTCAAAACAGTGTCACTTTATACCCCTCAAGGGTCTCCCCAATTCTCCTAAATTAGCCGATATCTTCATTAGGGGGTTCTTCTGCCTTCACGGAGTACGCCAACGACAGGATCAGGGATCTTCAAAACCTTTGGAAGATAATTCAGGTCAACATAAGGAAAGCGGTCAATAAGCAGAAGACTCATGCAGATCGCTATCGCAGACCGGCTCTGGACCTCAAACCTGGCGACAAGGTCTGGCTATTCCTGGCAAGAATATCAGGCTGAAGGTCCCCTCTATGAAATTTGCACCCAGATTTCTTGGACCCTTCTCTATCTCCGAGAGAATCAATCCGGTTCCTTATAGACTCTCTCTTCCTCCTTCCATGAGGATTCCTTCTGTGTTCCATGTTTCACTTCTCAAGCCCGTGGTCCAGAACACGTACTCGGTTCCTGTTCCTTCTACTTCTCCTCATATGGTCCAAGGCCAACCAGAGTACGAGATTCAGTCTATTTTGGATTCCAAGATTTCCAGAGGATCGGTACATTATCTGGTACATTGGAGAGACTTCGGTCCGGAGGAAAGGTCCTGGATTCCGAGTCTCTGGGTTCAAGCACCCAGACTGGTCCGTATTTTTCAGACGAAATTCCGGACAAGCCATCGTGGAGTCGCCCTGAGGTCGATCCTAGATGGGGCGTGGGGGGTGGTACTGGAGACCATCTCCTCACCTGAAAACACCTCCTGTTTCTCATGCCTTGCCTTGTCTGTTTGATCCTGCTGCTGCCTGACCCTGCTATGTACCTTGGACTCCACACCTCTCTACTCCTTGACCTGACTACACACCCTGATGATTCCGCTACTCTCCAATCCTGAACTTGGCTACATACCCCAACAATCCGCTGTACCCTCTGTACTCGCTGTACTACAGTCCTGATCCAGCAAGTACCCTCTACTACTCTCACATCTATACTCCTGACCTGGCTTGCACGACCAATCTACATTCTAAGCACCAGCATGGCTGTGGGTTGGCGTTACTCAATTCCCTACCTCAGAACCGCGGTCGCGCTTCGTTTGTGGTGAGCTACGCGTTACAGGGGAGAGGGGAGGGGTGGATTGGTCTGAATCCATTTCCTGAATTTTCTTGACCAAATCCCCACACCTAAATAGTTTTATAGTACCTTTCATTTTGTTGCCCCCCTCCTAAAGGGATACTAGCAGTGTTAGTGTACGCTAGGCCTTGCATGGGTTGCTATGGGGATCCAGCCATCATGCAGAGTTATTTAAGGAGGAGAGACATTTTTGGAAGGTTAGGTTCCAGGAGGACATTAGGTGAGGAGCCTCGGGGAGAGTAGACATCCATGTTCATAAAGTAATAGAATAGACCAGGTCCCCCCTACTTTGTTATGTTCTAGACAGGGACAGTAACCTGGCCAGTTAGGATCCCTAGAGAAGACTACGAGAAGACTAAGGGAGTCCAAGATAAGTGCTAAGTTTGAAACGCATACGTCAGAAGGGCCTTAAGAACAAGGAGTCCTGGATGCCAGCAGATTGGCTCTAACCCGGATCTGCATATACATTCCTCTCAGGGTGAAGTGAGTGGGAAGTGGGTCAGTTTACCGGACCCGCTAGGATACCCAATCGGCATAGCATTACCAAAATAATGAGGAAGGAGGTTCCACAACTATTAGGAGGGGGGGCCCAGGTCTTATCACAATAAAGGAACAATATATGTAGCTTCATTCAAGTGTTAAGCAAGGGCACTGATTGAAGAACAGTATTCATGTATGTCTGATGTGAAATACAGTGCAACGTGTCAGTATTTGGATGAGTGATCCCTGTGTTTGGGGACACAAATAAATGACAGTTGTATTATAAAAGTTTCTGGTGCCCATTATTATACAACCTGGCTATCTCATCGCTCAACCGCCTGAATTCCAGCACCCTGAGTCATGGTAAACCATGCGGAGTAGCCATATACACACCGATGTAATTTCCTTAGGAAGCCGGGCAGGGAGAGTTACACATACAACACTACCCCCCAAATACATACCACACTACCTCCCCCAAATTCATATACTACCCCCCAAATACATACAACACTACCTCCCCCAAATTCATATACTACGCCCCAAATACATACAACACTACCTCCCCCAAATTCATATATTACCCCTGTGACAAGGTGAAGTCAACCACTATCAGTTATGCCTGGGAAACATATGTCTGAGTGCTTCATCCAGCACTCATAAGGGTTATCTCAGGTGGAAGCTAGCTAATCAGGATGTAAGCTGACACCTGAGAGCCAGCAAGGTAGATAAGGATCTTGTTACCAGCAGTATCTGGCTGTCTGAGATGAGAGCACATGGATAGATGTGCTGCTAGCCAGAAGGATACAGCACACTACTTACTGCAGCCAAAGTAAGATTTCTTTCATTTGTTTGCATGACTGCTTAAAAAGACTCTTATGGTTTGGGTATGGTTTAGCCAGCCAGCCTGCTAGCTAGGACTGCTGTGTTAGTCAGTTTTCTCCCAACGTGGAGCAGGATTTATTTGCTTAAAGGGACAGTGTACCCGCATGTTATGTTGCTGTGGAGAAATAAAGCCACTGAACGTTTTCATTTATCCTGAAACTACACGTGTGGACTGTTCCCTCACCTCGGCTACAGGCCGTCCTGCCACATATCACGACAGGTATGAAATATAAAATGTAAAAGAAGCGACAGGTAATGTGAGATCAGCGAGAGAAGAAAAAAAGATTACCTGAAAGAAACAAGGTGGGGGGTAAAAGTCCTAAAGCCAGAGAAGGGAACCAAGGTCGTGGAACAATGCAACTAAGCTAAAGGTGTGGCAAGGTAAGATGAGTGACCACACGCAGCAGTAGGACTAGCAGTCACGAGGTGGGATAGGAGGTAACTAATGTACAAAAATTGGTTGTGGGGGTGCTTGGATATACTTAGGTCGTTGACGGGGGGAATTAACACAAGGGCTTTCTTAGTTAAATTTAAAACTCACCATTAATGGTTACTAATATTAATAATTATGCAATCTACATACATATACGTATATCCCCAAAATCTATTTGTTAAATGTTTACGAATATAAATTAATATTTACATTTAAATATTGGCTTTCCCAAAATCCCAATAATATTCGAGACACGAGGGAGTCGTATAGTGGTAATATCAAAGCCTTGATTGTGGGTGAATCTGATAATAATTCCATGCCAAACTCTGCTTGTACCTTTGTAGCATTCTATTGTTTGCTCAACACCATGTTTACCTTCAGATAATAAGGATATTACTATAGAGTTTTCAGAGACCCCACAAACTGTCAAATAGGTATTCACAAAATCTCCAAGGCCATTTCTATGCCCAAAAAAAAGAACCCCGAGCCATGCCATATTTTCTAACATATACTACTACAGGTATCATTCAGAAAACATGCAGTAACAATCACTGCATTTATCTCAGGTAGAGTCACCCAGGCTTTTCTTATTAACCATAAGCTGGACTGGAATAAATTTTGTTTTTTTAAAAAGCAAAGATATTCCACGCTCTACAGATTGTAGTCCATTTAAGTAATTGATATAAAGCAAATATAAGATTAAATGAGTTTCCAGTTTCTTCTTAACTTCATAGGTAATCTAAACATGAGCATAACTGAAATAACCAGATAGTACCTACGTTCTATGTTCTAACGTATTTAGACCAGAGCCTAAGAGGCAAAGTAACTCCATCCATCATTCAGGTCAACTAACTTCTTTTGCAAGGAAAAGGGCCAATTTTGGGTCAGTGACTCCATTTACTGTAGAATCTAGATGAACATCCATCAACCAATGTAATAATTTTGTGACTGAATCAAAAGTTACGGATACAGTTATGGGAAATATAATGTATTCACTGTAAGCAGTTCGTTTTATCCTCCTGGCAATTCAATCTGGTGCTTTTTTGCCTTACATGTTCCTTAGACAGTGGTGAGGATTGGCCGTTGAGCCCCACCCCCTGGGATGGCAAGCGCCGGCCGCCGTTCTGCCGCTTATGTCTCCGCCATTGACGATCACCGGTAAGGTGCACCATCGCAGAGTCTACGCAAGGCGCTGCACTTCCCGGACAGGCACACGAGGGTGTTAACTCCATCTCAACGTCCATCTTCCAATTTCTATTCACCTGCACTTAACTAACCCACCACCCTCGGCCGTTGGATCCGTGGACGCAATATGTCAAGTTGGGCAGTTTCATTGTTTGCCTTTTCATTCGCTGCCTGCCTTGTAAATACTCATCCCTCCCTCTACTAACTGGCTTAGCATAAACCCTGGTTTATGTACTTGTGTTTGCCTCAAACACCCTGTCTTGCTCCTTGTTGCTTGTCTTGTCTTGCGTACCTGTTCCTGTTTGACCTCGTCGTCTTGTATCTAGACCTCCCCTCTCTGATCCTTGGACCTCGCTGCTAATTGGACTTCTACCTTCTCTACTTCTGGACCCCGGCCTGCAACAACGACTAACTGACTCTCTCAATTCCTGACCACCACAAGTTATATTTGACCATTCTGATCTCTCCTAATCCTTACCCAGCTAACACTCACCTTACTCTGCACTCCATGACGCGGTCCCTCGTTGGTTGTAGGTCGGTTATTCCACATCCCTCACCTCCCACCTCTCTCGCGGTCCCATCCTGTTTGTGGTGATGCACTCGTTCAGTATGCTCACAGCCTCACAAACATGACCACCCCCGCGGAGGTGGGTCGAGTCTTTGAACTTAACTCTAAAGAACTGTTTAAAAAGGTGGAGCTAAGATTTCTTGATCAAAACGTCAGCGGATGGGTGAATCCAATGGCCTGTTGGCAAACCATGACGAATCAGGCACCATGTATCCCTACTGCTTCCCTCCCCTCAACGGGTATCTGCACTACAGCCTCCGAACCCCGACTTCCCACGCCCAACCACTACTTCGGCGCACCGCTCTGGCTTCGCGGTTCCTGACCAATGCGTATAGTCCAGTTTTGAACTGATGGCTTCATCGATGTCGCTTTCTTCTCCAGCGAGTCCAAGGGTGGCCTATCATCATGTTGGCTAATTGCTTGCCGTGGATGATGCCTTGGGACGACGGGCTTCACCACATCTGGGACAAGGCCGGACTCTTACGGTGACACTACACCCGCTCAATTCACGGAATCCTCTGCAGATTATTCGATACAGATACCCCCGGGCACAAGGTAACATCTTCATCTCTATTCCTATTCCCAATGCAGTCCTCCCCGGCCGCGGTAATGCTTGAATTTTGGCACCCATAGCGGCTGAGACCGGGTGGAATGAACGTCATTAAAGGCGGCACTTCTGGCAAGCTCTCTCAGATATACTACAAATGAACTCTCTTGCACAGGCACGTCTCATGAAGTCTTGAGCGTAGCTCATCGACTAGCATTTGAGTGTGACTAAGGTTATAGGAGAGAAAGCTGAGAGAGCTTGACGCACGCAGGTGATGCATACTTCCTCACATGCCACAGGGATGCTTCTCCTCCAAACCTCCCCCGTGGAGGAACCATGCCGCTCACAGCAACACATTGTCGTTCGGTAGAGAACAGCACGCGCATACATTGATTGCGGACTCTAACTTCCGATTGCGATAATGCTGGGCACATGGCACTCGTGCTGTCCCTAACACAGTCAGGAATGCCAAATCTCATTGCATACAGGGAGACCTCACTGGAACCAACCATGTCTTGGCTTGTCCATTCAAAGGCCAACCAGACTTTTGAAATCCACAGTCACCCTTAACCGCGATCTTCAGGCCACTACTCTACTACGCTTCCTGGACCTAGTCAGGGAAAATTTTAATTGACGTGACAGGATTTGCGAACAAAAAATAAAATGTCCCTGGGTGCCAAAAGTCTCTACATCGGCCTGGAGCTATTGAGATGGAGGTGTCCCTTACAAACAACCTGCTTTATTCCTCTCTCCTCACAACTGTCCCGTTTTCAACTACAAATTGTGAGAGGACCACACAAGAGTCATCCAGTTAGAGCGTCATCCACGACACCGTTAAGCCAGTGGACTCATTCTGGTACTTGCTCCATGGTTTCAGCGGCATAACCCGGATCGACTGGTGCTGAGGCGCAATCGCTTCTAATGGAGCCCCTACACTGCCCCAGATTGGTGCCTTACCATCCAAAAAACCCTATGCTTGTGGACCTCTGTAGACCTGACACAGTAACCAAGTCTTGTCTACCCAAGATTATATTCTCGAATCCAAGATTTTTTAAATAAGGGCTCAATCCGAGGAGGCTTGCAAACCCCCCATCATTCATTTGTTGTTCCATAGACCTATTCCTACCCCATACCACGCTTCACTACCACACGGTTCCGTTTCTCGCTTGGATGTTTCCTGTTCCTCTTTCTCATCTCTGGAGACCAAAGCCATAGAGGAGTATACCAGGGAGAAGCCTTAGAGAGGTTTTATTATTTGAAAATCCTTTTACCATCCCCGCGGCAGGTGTAAGGGTTTTTTGTCTTCTTCGTCTAAAACGAAGTATGGGTCTCTCCGAACCGTAGTATAGACTTAGGGGCTTAAACAGAAATTACCATCAAGAATCGGTACCCACCCATACCCTTTGTATACAGGGTGAAGTCAACCCCTATCAGTTATGCCTGGGAAACAATTCAGATCTCCAGCACTCATAAGGGTTACTCAGGTGAAGCTAGCTAATCATGATGTAAGCTGACACCTGAGAGCCAGCAAGGTAGGATAAGGATCTTGTTACCAGCCAGTAGCTGCCTGTCTCAGATGAGAGCACATGGATAGATGTGCTGCTAGCCAAGAAGGATACAGCACACTACTTACTGCAGGCCAAAGTAAGATTTCTTTCATTTGTTTGGCAGCTGCTTAAAAAGACTCTTACGGTTTGGGTTGGTTTAGCCAGCCAGCCTGCTAGTTAGGACTGCTGTATTGTCAGTTTTCTCCCAACGTGGGCAGGATTTATTTTGCTTAAAGGGACAGTGGTACCCGCATGTTATGTTGCTGTGGAGAAATAAAGCCACTGAACGTTTCTTTATCCTGAAACTACACGTGTGGTGTTTCCCTGACCTCGCTACAGCTGTCCGGCCACAGGTGGTGGTCAGAAGTGATGTGCGGGCCACGTGTATCTGAAGGCCCACAACCCACAACGGGAAAAAAATAATGGAGACAATTTTTTTCAGTTCCTTGAGCACAGCTCCATTTAGCAGAGAAAGAGCGACGAAGCAAAGATGAGGCGACAGGCCCAGCAGAGATGAGCGCACATGCCCCACGTTTTCGACCGCAGCGACACAAGCCTACTCTAATTTCTGGCCGAAGGCCCAGTCCCAGGCAGACTAGGGAATTCCAAGATAACCCATCGGTGGACTGGCGTCATAAAATGAAGCCAACGAAGACCCATAGGCATTTCTCCTCACTTTTGAAAGGGTAGCCACGGCCCACGGCTGGTCAGTTGATCGCTGGGTAACGACTCTGGCTCCACTCCTCATAGGGTAATCCTGCGCAGCCTACCAGGCTCTTCCAGCAGACGAGGCCATGGACTATCCAGCAACTAAAGCTGCTTTATTCTGGATCGCCTAGGCCTCACGTCCAGAGACTTAACCGACGGCGGTTCCGGACAGTCAAAAATACAAACAAAGACAACCCCGGGTCGTAGCCCACCGCTTAATAACTTATGTACCAGTGGATACAACCGGAAAAACCTGACAAGGCAGAGATTCTTGAACATTTGTGCTCGAAGCAGTTCATCAGATACTGCCCCCCTGCCCCCTCCTCCCAACTCCTAGGGTAAAAGACACGCGGCATTTTCCCTGGATTCAGCGGTCCGCTTGGTGGAAAACTTCGGTGCGAACCGACACCCAACAGGATAGCTGGGACGGCCGTGGCAACACCAGTTTGCTTCCGGTGATGCTAGAGGCGAAGATCAGACATCGAGGGTTCTACAACCCGCCAGCTCGGGAGATCCAGTCAACCCGATCGGAAGACCATTTCCCCATCTCGGAGGTTCCTGGTACAAAAACTCCCGCAAGATCTCCCTTCCTTGGTCCGAGGCCCACTGGATCACTCAGGGAGCCACCACCCACAGTATTCCCCGAGAACCTGACTCTGTCACCCACCCGGTGGAGAGGATAACCCCACCAACCAGAGGGAGGACCCCATCCAACGCCGGAGAGGTCCAAACACCGAGCCCCGTCGAGAGCTTCCTCCTGACGACGAGGTTTGCGGCTATCAGGAGATGATGAATGGCCTGTTCATATGGCATAACCACTGCCACAAGCTTGTCTCCAGGGGAGCCACAATCCGTGGTTAACTGCCCACAGCATCTCTGGAGGGACAAAGTTAAACGCCATTGCTGGACTCGGGCTCTGGAAAACCCCTGATCCCTAGAGCCTAATTCCCAATCAATGACTATCTTATGACTCTCCTTGGAATATCGAGTGTATCCATGGGATACAAAGAGATCCGACTCGAACGTTCTAACTTCTACTGCTATCCAGGATCAAGAGGCTAGCCTACTAGTGGGAGTTGCTCCCTGGCTTACCTGCTCCTGTTTCTAACTTGGCCGAGACTGCCCTACCTCTCTAAACATTGTTTGGCCCCTACTCCTACGGAAGCCTACTTCTCTGGTACCGGAGAAGCCCTGAGACTTGTTCCCTTTTTCCCGAGATTTTTCTTCCCCATAGACACCATGTCCCAAAGACACTATACAAGATGTGCGGAAAAAGAGGACTGGTAAGAAGGCTGGGACTCTTGGTACCATTAGTCAGCCCAAAGGACTGCAGTCATGGCCGGGGATGACCAGGTGGGGAACAGATAGATACGGAAGTTTTGCCAGACTCTTGTATCGTTCCTGTACTTCCGTCAGAGGCGAGGAGACCCACTCTGGCTAGACAATATAGAAAGGTGGTACAGGTCAACACAACAAATAATGGATGAACAGGTGTAAAAGTGTTTCCACATTTTGAACTGTTGAATGACATTCTATATCGTGTGAATAAGGTTGCACCAAACGGGGAGGTCATTTCGACAGATGCTAGTCCCTACAAGGGTTGATATTAAACCACGGTGTTCACACCCTAGCCCATTACTCTCCCATGGGGTGGTCCTTAGGGTAGAGATAAAACCACGGACCGCATCTCGTCCCGTTTTACTGGCCAGGCTACATGGTGACATCATGAACTACTATTGAGACATGTCCTGAATGCCAGTTCACTACCCAAAACGGACAGAAGCCGGCCCCTTGGTTCCTCTGCCCTTGGTAGCATCCCATTTGAGAGAATTCGGGTAGATCTGGTCGGACCTTTAAAAACCCTCTGCGAAGGGACATAAATTTATACTCGTTGTGGTATATTATGATCCACCAGATATCCTGAGGCTCCTTGAGGGAGTCAATGACGAAGCAATGCTAGAGACAAAGGCTATGCCTCACAGTGTAAGAAGTGATAGGTGCGGATAGAGGTGAACTGTACAGAAGAATGTTCAAAAGTCGTACATGAAACGCGAAGACAAATTCATGACAAAAGTTAAGCAGTAGCAAAGTTAGAAGAGGTAAGCGGAACGACAGTCCGGAAGAGCCTAGTAAGGCCATCTAGATGATCTGATAATGGCCAAGAAGGTTTACCCGTAGAGCTGATGGACGTGAGGAGAAAGAAGGGTAAGGACGCCTTCCCTCTGAGATCAGCACTGCTAAACAGGTTGCTCACAGGTGTTAAACTGTTCTTAGGGTAGACTGTCCACATTGTTAATGACGGGAACAAATTTCATGCAAAGTTAATGCAGATGTCCTAAGTTATTGTGAGGTAAATCTTGACCTCATTCAATCCATCTCAGACTGAGGATTGTAGAGGTTTACCGTACTTTAAAACCATGCTTAGAAGTTTGTGGACACTGAAAAGGCTTGATAAAATTCTCCTTTCCTGTTTGTTTCGGTACGAGAAGTTCCCCAATCATCCACAAGCTTCTCCCCCCGTTTGCCGCTCCTCATGACGCCAACCTCGGGTATTGTATTCTCGACCTACTGAAGGAATCCTGGGAGGAGGAGCCCAAGAAATTCCCTTCAGTATGTCATAAGACCTTAGAACCCGCCTAGACATGATAGGTCGGTTTGCTAAGGAAAACTCAAATCTGCCAAGAACGTCAGAGAGGCAGTACAACCAAAATGCTGCTCGAGCTTGAGGGTCTTCCAACCTGGGGACCACTTGATGCTACTACTACCTGACATCAGAAGTAAACTCCTTGCGAATGGGCAGGGTCCTTTCCAAGTTCTTCCGCCGCACTGGGGAGGTGAACTATTAGATCTCTCAACAAGGGTCCAGAAGGGTAACACAATCTACCACAACGTACCTCCTGAAACCCTGGAAAATGATGAGATCGCTGTTCATCCACCTCGGAAGGAGAGACGGATTTGGGTCCGCAGCTTCCAAAGGGTAGTACTACAATGACCATCAGGTTCCCATGGGAGGGCAGTACAAAAACGAACAAGGGTCAACCTACTAGAATTATGTCCATTCCCATTGTTTTTTCGGAGCTGCCAGGGCAGACTAATGTTAGTGTCCCATAGGATGAGACAGAACTGGCGTTAAAGTACGGTCCGTCCCTATAGATTGCCAGAGGGCCGAAAAGACCTGGTAGAGAGGGAGATAAAGGATACATGTTGAAATTGGCGATCGAGGGGTCCCACAGCGGATGGTGTAGCCCTATCGGTGTTGTCCCTAACCAGATGGGAAGGTGAGGTTTTGCGTGGATCTGCTGGAAAGGTAATGCTGTACCAGATTTCATGCATATCCAATTGCCTAGGGTGATGAATGCTTGACTCGCTTGGAGAAAGCATAGTATATCTCTACCTAGACCAATCTCACTAAAGGATATTGCAGATTACCTCTAGCGGAAGGATCCAAATGCAAAAACTGGCTTCGCCACCCTCTTGTTTAAACCAATTCTCACTATGCCATTGGGTTACATGGGCTCAGCCACATTCCAAAGGTTAATGACCCGGTATTACGACCCCATAGGGCATATGCCGCCGCGCCTACTTGGATGACATTGTCATCTTAAGCAGCACTGGCCAGTCTCAAAAAAGGTTTAGGGTCAGTCTACACGTCCTTAAGAGAAGCGGGCTCACTGCAAATCCACAAATGTGCCCTGGGTACATCTCCTACAAGTACTTGGGATATGCCGTTGGGGAGGGATAGTAAGGCCGCTAGCTGCACTAGTGGTGGCCGCCATAAAGGAAGTCCCCACCCCACAGACAAAGACAACAGGTCCGCTCCCTTTTGTGTTAGCAGGTATTACCAGGCGGTTTATATCCCCAATTTTTTCAGAATATCTGCACCCCTAACAGATCTGACAAAAAAGGATTGCCCCCGACCTCATTAAAATGGTCTTGGAGTGCCAGACGCCTTTGACCTGCTAAAAAAGTGCCTGTCAGAGGGCCCGCTCTGTCGGACCCATAGTTTAAAAGCCCTTCATCATCCAGACGATGCCTCAGAGGTAGACTGGAGCAGTGCTGTCTCAGCAATTTGAGTGGTGTTGAACACCCCATACTGTTCATCAGCCGGAAGCTGTTCCCAAGGGAAGTGAGGTATTCCGTTATTGAAAGAGTGCTCGCTGTAAATGGGCAATGTGAGGCCTTGAGAAATTATGTCGCCGGAATACACTTCACCCTGGTCACTGACCCTGCCCCGTGAAGTGGTTAAACAACCATGATGACACAAATCCAAGGTTTACCAGGTGGTATATGGCCCTACCAACCCTTCTCTTTTGATATTCAGCATAGGACCTGGAAAAGACCATGGAAATGCTGATTTTTTTGCAAGAGAAGTAGTGGAGGGTCGGGCTTCAGCCTGTGGGAACACTAGCCCACACACAAACAGGGTAGGTTTGACAGGTGAAGTCAACCCCTATCAGTATGCCTGGGACAACATATGTCTGAGTGCTTCATCCAGCACTCATAGAGGTTAACCAGGTGGAAGCATGCTAATCATGATGTTAGCTGACACCTGAGAGCCAGCAAGGTAGATAAGGATCTTGTTACCACATTAGGCTCCTGTCTCAGATTGAGGTAGCACATGATAGATGTGCTGCTAGGCCGGGGAGAAGGATACAGCACACTACTTACTGCAGGCCAAAGTGACGATTTCTTTTCATTCTTGTTTGCATGCCNNNNTGCTTAAAAAGACTCTTACGGTTTGGGTATGGTTTAGCCAGCCAGCCAGCCAGCCAGCCTGCTAGCTAGGACTGCTGTGTTAGTCAGTTTTCTCCCAACGTGGAGCAGGATTTATTTGCTTAAAGGGACAGTGTACCCGCATGTTATGTTGCTGTGCAGAAATAAAGCCACTGAACGTTTTCATTTATCCTGAAACTACACGTGTGGACTGTTCCCTGACCTCGGCTACAGGCCGTCCTGCCACAGGTGGTGTCAGAAGTGGGATGTTGGACGGGCCCTGTATCTGAAGGGCCACACACACAGACGGGGAAAAAAAATGGAGACAATTTTTTCTCAGTTCCTTGAGCAACAGCTCCAGCTAGCAGAGAAGCAAGCTGAGCGACAAGCCCAGCAAGATGAGCAACAGGCCCAGCGAGAGGAAAAGCTACTCCAATTGCTGGCCGAAGGCCCAGCCCCAGGCAGACCAGGGATTCCAAATAATCCACCGGTGATGCTGCATAAAATGAAGCCAAACGAAGACCCAGAGGCATTTCTCCTCACTTTTGAAAGGGTAGCCACGGCCCACGGCTGGACAGTTGATCGCTGGGTAACGACTCTGGCTCCACTCCTCATAGGGGAAGCTCAGGCAGCCTACCAGGCTCTTCCAGCAGACGAGGCCATGGACTATCAGCAACTAAAGGCTGCTATTCTGGATCGCCTAGGCCTCACTCCAGAGACCTACCGACAGCGGTTCCGGACAGTCAAATATACAAACAGAGACAGACCCCGGGTCGTAGCCCACCGCTTAGTAGACTTATGTACCAGGTGGATACAACTGGAAAAACATGACAAGGCAGAGATCCTTGAACAGTTTGTGCTCGAGCAGTTCATACAGATACTGCCCCCCTCCTCCCGCTCCTGGGTAAAAAGACACGCTGCATTTTCCCTGGATTCAGTGGTCCGCTTGGTGGAAAACTTCCTGGGTGACGACACCCAACAGGATAGCTGGGAATGGCCGGTGCAAACACCAGTTGCTTCTGGTGATACTAGAGGCAGGAGAGCGGACAATCGAGGGGTCTACAACCCGCCAGCTCGGGAGATCCAGTCAACCCGATCGGAAGACCCTTTCCCATCTCGGAGGGTTCCTGGTGCAAACTCCCGCAGAGACGCCCGTCCTGGGTCCGAGGCCACTGGATCACTCAAGGGAGGCCGCCACCCACAGTATTCCCCGAGAACCTGGACTCCTGTCACCCACCCGGTGGAGAGGATAACCCCACCAACCAGAAGGGATGATCCCATCCAACAGCGGAGATGTCCAAACGCCGGGCCCCGTCGAGAGCTTCCACTGACGACTGAGGTTGCGGATTCAGGAGATGATGAGATGGACTGTTCATATGGCAGAACCACTGCCACAGCTTGTCTCCGAGGGGACCACAATCCGTGGTTAGTCCCAGCATCTCTGGAGGGGACAAAAGTAAACACCATGCTGGACTCGGGCTCTGGAAAAACCCTGATCCTAGAGGGCCTAATTCCAAGCAATAGACTATCTTATGACTCTCATTGGAATATCGAGTCTATCCATGGGGATACAGAGAGATACCCGACGGCGAACGTTCTACTGCGTATCCAGGATCAAGAGGCTAGCCTACTAGTGGGAGTTGCTCCCTGGCTACCTGCTCCTGTTCTACTTGGCCGAGACTGGCCCTACATCGAAACATTGTTGGCCCCTACTCCTACGGAGCCTACTTCAATGGTACCGGAGAAGCCTGGAGAATTGTTCCCTTTTCCCCAGAGATTTTTCCCCGTAGACACCATGTCCCAAAGACATGTAAACAGAGACGTGCGGAAAAAGAGGACTGGTTAAGAAAGGCTGGGACTCTTGGTAACATTAGTCAGCCAAAAGGACTGCAGGTCATGACCGGGGATGACCAGGGTGGGGAACAGATAGATACGGGAATTTTGCCAGACCTGGATCTTCCTGACTTCCGTCAGAGGCAGAGGGAGGACCCAGCTCTGGCTAGACAATACGAGAAGGTGGTACAGGTCAACAACAAGATAATGGATGAACAGGGTGTAAAAGTGTATCCACATTTTGAACTGTTGAATGACATTTTATATCGTGTGAATAAGGTTACACAAACAGGGGAGGTCATTCAACAGATGCTAGTCCCTAAAGGGTTGATTAAAACGGTGTTCACCCTAGCCCATACTCTCCCATGGGGTGGTCATTTGGGCAGAGATAAGACCACGGACCGCATCTCGTCCCGGTTTTACTGGCCAGGCATACATGGTGACATCATGAAACTATGTGAGACATGTCCTGAATGCCAGTTAACTAGTCAAAAAGGACAGAAGCCGGCTCCCTTGGTTCCTCTGCCCTTGGTAGCCGTCCCATTCGAGAGAATTGGGGTAGATCTGGTCGGACCTTTAGAACCCTCTGCGAAGGGACATAAATTTATACTCGTTGTTGTAGGTTATGCCACCAGATATCCTGAGGCCTTCCCTCTGAGATTAGCCACTGCTAAACAGGTTGCTCACTGGCTGTTAGAACTGTTCTCTAGGGTAGGACTTCCCCAAGTAATGTTAATTGACCAGGGAACAAATTTCATGGCAAAGTTAATGCAGGATGTCCTAAAGTTATTGGAGATAAAATCCGTCCGGACCTCAGTCTACCATCCTCAGACTGATGGATTGGTAGAGAGGTTTAACCGTACTTTAAAAACCATGCTTAGGAAGTTTGTGGACACTGAAAAGCGAGCTTGGGATGAACTTCTCCCTTTCCTGTTGTTTGCGGTACGAGAAGTTCCCCAATCATCCACAGGCTTCTCCCCGTTTGAGCTCCTATATGGACGCCAACCTCGGGGTATTCTCGACCTACTGAAGGAATCCTGGGATGAGGAGCCTTCCCCCTCCAAGAATACCCTTCAGTATGTCATAGACCTTAGAAACCGCCTAGACATGATAGGTCGGTTTGCTAAGGAAAACCTCAAATCTGCCCAAGAACGTCAAGAGAGGCAGTACAACCAAAATGCTCGCTTGAGGGTCTTCCAACCTGGGGACCAAGTGATGCTACTACTACCGACATCAGAGAGTAAACTCCTTGCGAAGTGGCAGGGTCCTTTCCAAGTTCTCCGCCGCATCGGGGAGGTGAACTATGAGATCTCTCAACCAGGGTCCAGGAAGGGTAAACAAATCTACCACGTGAACCTCCTGAAACCCTGGAAAACGATGAGATCACTGTTCATCCACCCTCGGGAAGGAGAGACGGATTTGGGTCCGCAGCTTCCAAATAGTAGTACGTACAATGACCATCAGGTTCCCATGGGAGGGCAGTTAACAACGGAACAAAGTTCAGACCTACTAGAATTATGTGACCAGTTCCCAGATGTTTTTTCGGAGCTGCCAGGGCAGACTAATTTAGTGTCCCATAGGATTGAGACAGAACCTGGCGTAAAAGTACGGTCCCGTCCCTATAGATTGCCAGAGGGCCGAAAAGACCTGGTAGAGAGGGAGATAATAGACATGTTGGAATTGGGCGTGATCGAGGAGTCCCACAGCGAATGGTATAGCCCTATCGTGTTGGTCCCTAAACCAGATGGGAAGGTGAGGTTTTGCGTGGATCTGCGAAAGGTAAATGCTGTATCCAGATTTGATGCATATCCAATGCCTAGGGTGGATGAATTGCTTGACTCGCTTGGGAAAGCAGAGTATATCTCTACCCTAGATCTCACGAAAGGATATTGGCAGATACCTCTAGCGGAAGAATCCAAATGCAAAACTGCCTTCGCCACCCCTCTCGGGTTATACCAATTCGTCACTATGCCATTTGGATTACATGGGGCTCCAGCCACATTCCAAAGGTTAATGGACAAGGTACTACGACCCCATAGGGCATATGCCGCGGCCTACTTGGATGACATTGTCATCTATAGCAGACACTGGCAGTCTCATATAAAAAAGTTAAGGGCAGTCCTAACGTCCTTAAGAGAAGCAGGGCTCACTGCAAATCCAAAAAAATGTGCCCTGGGTAAATCCACTACAAAGTACTTGGGCTATGCCGTTGGGGGAGGGATAGTAAGGCCACTAGCTAGCAAGGTGGCCGCCATAAAGGAAGTCCCCACCCCACAGACAAAGACACAGGTCTGCTCCCTTTTGGGGTTAGCAGGGTATTACTGGCGGTTTATCCCCAATTTTTCAGAAATATCTGCACCCCTAACAGATCTGACAAAAAAGAGTGCCCCGACCCAAGTTAAATGATCTTGGGAGTGCCAAGACGCCTTTGACATGCTAAAAAAGTGCCTGTCAGAGGGCCCCGCTCTTCGGAGCCCAGATTTTAAAGAGCCCTTCATCATCCAGACAGATGCCTCAGAGGTAGGACTGGGAGCAGTGCTGTCTCAGCAATTTGATGGTGATGAACACCCCATACTGGTCATCAGCCGAAAGCTGTTCCCAAGGGAAGTGAGGTATTCCGTTATTGAGAAGGAGTGCCTCGCTGTAAAATGGGCAATTGAGGCCTTGAGACATTATGTCGCCGGAGTACACTTCACCCTGGTCACTGACCATGCGTCCTTGAAGTGGTTAAACACCATGAAGGACACAAATCCAAGGTTGACCAGGTGGTATATGGCCCTCCAACCCTTCTCTTTTGATATTCAGCATAGACCTGGAAAAGACCATGGAAATGCTGATTTTTTGTCAAGAGAAGGAGTGGAGGGTCGGGCTTCAGCCGTGTGGGACACTAGCCACACACAAACAGGGGAGGTATGTGACAGGGTGAAGTCAACCCCTATCAGTTATGCCTGGGAAACATACAGTTCCTTGAGCAACAGCTCCAGCTAGCAGAGAAGCAAGCTGAGCGACAAGCCCAGCAAGATGAGCAACAGGCCCAGCGAGAGGAAAAGCTACTCCAATTGCTGGCCGGTGATGCTGCATAAAATGAAGCCAAACGAAGACTCAGAGGCATTTCTCCTCACTTTTGAAAGGGTAGCCACTGCCCACGGCTGGACAGTTGATCGCTGGGTAACGACTCTGTCTCCACTCCTCATAGGGGAAGCTCAGGCAGCCTACCAGGCTCTTCCAGCAGACGAGGCCATGGACTATCAGCAACTAAAGGCTGCTATTCTGGATCGCCTAGGCCTCACTCCAGATACCTACCGACAGCGGTTCCGGACAGTCAAATATACAAACAGAGACAGACCCCGGGTCGTAGCCCACCGCTTAGTAGACTTATGTACCAGGTGGATACAACCGGAAAAACATGACAAGGCAGAGATCCTTGAACAGTTTGTGCTCGAGCAGTTCATACAGATACTGCCCCCCTCCTCCCGCTCCTGGGTAAAAAGAAACGCTGCATTTTCCCTGGATTCAGCGGTCCGCTTGGTGGAAAACGTCCTGGGCGACGACACCCAACAGGATAGCTGGGAATGGCCGGTGCAAACACCAGTTGCTTCCGGTGATACTAGAGGCAGGAGAGCAGACAATCGAGGGGTCTACAACCCGCCAGCTCGGGAGATCCAGTCAACCCGATTGGAAGACCCTTTCCCATCTCGGAGGGTTCCTGGTACAAACTCCCGCAGAGACGCCCGTCCTGGGTCCGAGGCCACTGGATCACTCAAGGGAGGCCGCCACCCACAGTATTCCCCGAGAACCTGGACTCCTGTCACCCACCCGGTGGAGAGGATAACCCCACCAACCAGAAGTGAGGATCCCATCCAACAGCGGAGAGGTCCAAACGCCGAGCCCCGTCGAGAGCTTCCGCTGACGACCGAGGTTGTGGATTCAGGAGATGAGATGGACTGTTCATATGGCAGAACCACTGCCACAGCTTGTCTCCGAGGGGACCACAATCCGTGGTTAGTCCCAGCATCTCTGGAGGGGACAAAAGTAAACGCCATGCTGGACTCGGGCTCTGGAAAAACCCTGATCCTAGAGGGCCTAATTCCAAGCAATAGACTATCTTATGACTCTCCTTGGAATATCGAGTGTATCCATGGGGATACAAAGAGATACCCGACGGCGAATGTTCTACTGCATATCCAGGATCAAGAGGCTAGCCTACTAGTGGGAGTTGCTCCCTGGCTACCTGCTCCTGTTCTACTTGGCCGAGACTGGCCCTACCTCGAAACATTGTTGGCCCCTACTCCTACGGAGCCTACTTCTCTTGTACCGGAGAAGCCCGGAGACTTGTTCCCTTTTTCCCCAGAGATTTTTCCCCGTAGACACCATGTCCCAAATACACGTAAACAGAGACGTGCGGAAAAAGAGGACTGGTTAAGAAAGGCTGGGACTCTTGGTAACATTAGTCAGCCCAAACTACTGCAGGTTATGGCCGGGGATGACCAGGGTGGGGAACAGATAGATACGGGAATTTTGCCAGACTTGGATCTTCTTGACTTCCGTCAGAGGCAGAGGGAGGACCCAGCTCTGGCTAGACAATATGATAAGGTGGTACAGGTCAACAACAAGATAATGGATGAACAGGGTGTAAAAGTGTTTCCACATTTTGAACTGTTGATTGACATTCTATATCGTGTGAATAAGGTTACACAAACAGGGGAGGTCATTCGACAGATGCTAGTCCCTAAAGGGTTGATTAAAACGGTGTTCACCCTAGCCCATACTCTCCCATGGGGTGGTCATTTGGGCAGAGATAAAACCATGGACCGCATCTCGTCCCGGTTTTACTGGCCAGGCATACATGGTGACATCATGAAACTATGTGAGACATGTCCTGAATGCCAGTTAACTAGCCAAAAAGGACAGAAGCCGGCTCCCTTGGTTCCTCTGCCCTTGGTAGCCGTCCCATTCGAGAGAATTGGGGTAGATCTGGTCGGACCTTTAGAACCCTCTGCGAAGGGACATAAATTTATACTCGTTGTGGTAGATCATGCCACCAGATATCCTGAGGCCTTCCCTCTGAGATCAGCCACTGCTAAACAGGTTGCTCACAGGCTGTTAGAACTGTTCTCTAGGGTAGGACTTCCCCAAGTAATGTTAACTGACCAGGGAACAAATTTCATGGCAAAGTTAATGCAGGATGTCCTAAAGTTATTGGAGGTAAAATCCGTCCGGACCTCAGTCTACCATCCTCAGACTGATGGATTGGTAGAGAGGTTTAACCGTACTTTAAAAACCATGCTTAGGAAGTTTGTGGACACTGAAAAGCGATCTTGGGATGAACTTCTCCCTTTCCTGTTGTTTGCGGTACGAGAAGTTCCCCAATCATCTACAGGCTTCTCCCCGTTTGAGCTCCTATATGGACGCCAAACTCGGGGTATTCTCGGCCTACTGAAGGAATCCTGGGAGGAGGAGCCCTCCCCCTCCAAGAATACCCTTCAGTATGTCATAGACCTTAGAAATCGCCTAGACATGATAGGTCGGTTTGCTAAGGAAAAACTCAAATCTGCTCAAGAACGTCAAGAAAGGCAGTATAACCAAAAGGCTCGCTTGAGGGTCTTCCAACCTGGGGACCAAGTGATGCTACTACTACCGACATCAGAGAGTAAACTCCTTGCGAAGTGGCAGGGTCCTTTCCAAGTTCTCCGCCGCACCGGGGAGGTGAACTATGAGATCTCTCAACCAGGGTCCAGGAAGGGTAAACAAATCTACCACTTGAACCTCCTGAAACCCAGGAAAACGATGAGATCACTGTTCATCCACCCTCAGGAAGGAGAGACGGATTTGGGTCCGCAGCTTCCAAAGGGTAATACGTACAATGACCATCAGGTTCACATGGGAGGGCAGTTAACAACGGAACAAAGGTCAGACCTACTAGAATTATGTGACCAGTTCCCAGATGTTTTTTCGGAGCTGCCAGGGCAGACTAATTTAGTGTCCCATAGGATTGAGACAGAACCTGGCGTAAAAGTACGGTTCCGTCCCTATAGATTGCCAGAGGGCCGAAAAGACCTGGTAGAGAGGGAGATAATAGACATGTTGGAATTGGGCGTGATCGAGGAGTCCCACAGCGAATGGTGTAGCCCTATCGTGTTGGTCCCTAAACCAGATGGGAAGGTGAGGTTTTGCGTGGATCTGCGAAAGGTAAATGCTGTATCCAGATTTGATGCATTTCCAATGCCTAGGGTGGATGAATTGCTTGACTCGCTTGGGAAAGCAGAGTATATCTCTACCCTAGATCTCACGAAAGGATATTGGCAGATACCTCTAGCGGAGGAATCCAAATGCAAAACTGCCTTCGCCACCCCTCTCGGGTTATACCAATTCGTCACTATGCCATTTGGGTTACATGGGGCTCCAGCCACGTTCCAAAGGTTAATGGACAAGGTACTACGACCCCATAGGGCATATGCTGCGGCCTACTTGGATGACATTGTCATCTATAGCAGACACTGGCAGTCTCATATAAAAAGGTTAGGGGCAGTCCTAACGTCCTTAAGAGAAGCAGGGCTCACTGCAAATCCAAAAAAATGTGCCCTGTGTAAATCCACTACAAAGTACTTGGGCTATGCCGTTGGGGGAGGGATAATAAGGCCACTAGCTAGCAAGGTGGCCGCCATAAATGAAGTCCCCACCCCACAGACAAAGACACAGGTCCGCTCCCTTTTGGGGTTAGCAGGGTATTACCGGCGGTTTATCCCCAATTTTTCAGAAATATCTGCACCCCTAACAGATCTGACAAAAAGAGTGCCCCGACCCAAGTTAAATGGTCTTGGGAGTGCCAAGACGCCTTTGACATGCTAAAAAAGTGCCTGTCAGAGGGCCCCGCTCTTCGGAGCCCAGATTTTAAAGAGCCCTTCATCATCCAGACGGATGCCTCAGAGGTAGGACTGGGAGCAGTGCTGTCTCTGCAATTTGATGGTGTTGAACACCCCATACGGTTCATCAGCCGGAAGCTGTTCCCAAGGGAAGTGAGGTATTCCGTTATTGAGAAGGAGTGCCTCGCTGTAAAATGGGCAATTGAGGCCTTGAGACATTATGTCGCCGGAGTACACTTCACCCTGGTCACTGACCATGCGCCCTTGAAGTGGTTAAACACCATGAAGGACACAAATCCAAGGTTGACCAGGTGGTATATGGCCCTCCAACCCTTCTCTTTTGATATTCAGCATAGACCTGGAAAAGACCATGGAAATGCTGATTTTTTGTCAAGAGAAGGAGTGGAGGGTCGGGCTTCAGCCGTGTGGGACACTAGCCACACACAAACAGGGGAGGTATGTGACAGGGTGAAGTCAACCCCTATCAGTTATGCCTGGGAAACATATGTCTGAGTGCTTCATCCAGCACTCATAAGGGTTAACTCAGGTGGAAGCTAGCTAATCAGGATGTCAGCTGACACCTGAGAGCCAGCAAGGTAGATAAGGATCTTGTTACCAGCAGTTGCTGTCTGTCTGAGATGAGAGCACATGGATAGATGTGCTTCTAGCCAGAAGGATACAGCACACTACTTACTGCAGCCAAAGTAAGATTTCTTTCATTTGTTTGCATTACTGCTTAAAAAGACTCTTACGGTTTGGGTATGGTTTAGCCAGCCAGCCTGCTAGCTAGGACTGCTGTGTTAGTCAGTTTTCTCCCAACGTGGAGCAGGATTTATTTGCTTAAAGGGACAGTGTACCCGCATGTTATGTTGCTGTGGAGAAATAAAGCCACTGAACGTTTTCATTTATCCTGAAACTACACGTGTGGACTGTTCCCTGACCTCGGCTACAGGCCGTCCTGCCACAACCCCCCAAATACATACAACACTACCTCCCCCAAATTCATATACTACCCCCCAAATACATACAACACTACCTCCCCCAAATTCATATACTACCCCCCAAATACATACTACACTACCTCCCCCAAATTCATATACTACCCCCCAAATACATACAACTCTACCTCCCCCAAATTCATATACTACCCCCCA